>JAOWAY010215033.1:0-10030 GCA_028565895.1 Goniobranchus geometricus | reverse complement strand
CATCTTTGATTTCATGCGAAATTTAACATCAGAAGAAAGTTCATCTGGTCGGTCCTTATTCTGATTCATCAATCAAGGAGGACTCAGATTCTAATGTTGAATCTTACTAAGAAGTACAATGAAGAGGATACTAGATCTAGTTTTGACCTGTACCTGATCTAGACTTAGAAAACCTGATACCTACAAGGTAACCAATTTTAAGGATTTAACACAAACAATTTTTTTTTTTTGTTAAAAGGATGTTTTTATTAAACTGTAGGTATTCATCAATACCTTGAAAATTTGAAGTCAGGTGGTTGACAAATGAATTTTTAATGAATATTTTAGTATGCTGGTCATTTGGCAGTGTCACAGCTGGAAAAAAAATGTGGTAATGGGGAATGGAGAGTAAGAAAAACAAACTTGGTAGATTAAGTGATGGAGTTATCTGCAGACGTTTTTTTTTATTTTAGGGCAGCCTTAGTTGAATATTTTCTAGATGTGAGTATTAGTAATGGCTGGAAACCATAACCTTGTCATGCCTAGCATACTGGTCAGTTGATACTGTCATACATCTAAGTCTAAGCCTTAAGCTAGAAGGGCAGACCCAATGATTCTAGCCACATAAGACCTTTGTGAAACACTGAGGACAGGGCCATAGGTGATATCTGCAAGACGACCCAATTTGTACCTCATTACACATTGGTGATTCAACAGCAGAAAGGCCATGTTTTACGATGGGTGGATAAGTAAGACCGATAGATTTTCATGGCAGTATATCTTAGAGGATTATGAAGGGCAGTCCAGTTGTATGGTACATGTATATTGTTAACAGGCATAAATTAGCTCTAGTCTAGAATGAAATGACAAAAATGTATAAAAAGGCCAAAAAAAAAAAAAAGAAATTATGCATGAAATATGTGTGTTCTGAAAATTGGGAGACTATACCTGCAATTGCCCTTAAGATGGCATCAGGGCAAAAATATTGATTTTGAAACGGTCTTGGAAAAGCCGGCAGGCAATTTATTTGGGGAATATCAGTTCCAATTAGATCATGGGCAATTAAGTTAAATCAAACACTGGCATTAACGAGTGGGCACTTAGTTGGTGGGTATTATTTTCTTGATTTAAGATTCAACATTAACATAATCTTTGCACCATTTCTGTCGTTCTTTCTCAAACTATAGTCTCGTGGTATCCATGTTTTATAGATCTGATAGAAGAAATACAATCATTACTTTAGGTGAAAGATTTTAATCAGGCATTTAATTTTATACAAGTTTTTATCAGAGTAAATGCCCTGCAATACTGTAGCAATAGACAGTAAAGAATCATTTTGCTTTCATTAACAGACATATCAGGAAATACAAAGATTCTCAGTGAAGTTAAGATTTATGTTTGATGAAATGAATGAAGAAATCAAATGGGATAGAAAAATGAATGGATAATGCTTCCAGTGTATTTGTCTCATCTGTTGAACCTTATGGCAACAATGATTGTGAATGGGTAAAAGAGAGAAATCCTAAGGCTGTTACACAAACTTCAGGAAACCTTTAAAGAGTATGTATGTGGATATTTATTTTGTAAATCTGCATTTTTAAAATACTAAATAAAAGAAAGACAAAGCATTTTCAGATCTGTCTCGCTATATTTAAATTGACTGTGAGCAATTTGTCTTTTTTCGCATTGTTTGCCTTGTTTGTAATAATCTACATATTTGAACGGGAGAAGACAAGAATTTTGTCTTCCAGGCAGGAATTTGGTTTAAACCCAAAATCTCAAATGTTTTTCAAAACCTACCAAAAAACATATCCAACAGCGAACCGAAAATTCACCTTCTTAATATTATTATAATCTGGCACTAAGAAGATACAAGAGACATTGAAACTTGAAGAAGTTGTCTCCTCACTCTAGAAGAAGCCTTTACTCAGAGTTTGCCTTGTGTTCATAGAAACAGTTTTTACAAAAATTCTTGATTAGGTAAAGCCATGTCACTTAATTCGATTTTCAACGTGGACAGCTGTGTTTACTTATTTTTCTGTCATCTCATCTTTCTAGACCTTGAGATCTACTTTGGGAAAAAGAAAAATCCATGCGATTGCTTTAAGTCTTCCTTCTTTGCCTTCACTGTCATTAAAAAGCTGAGCAGCTTATTTTTTAAATAGCTTGAAATCTTCACCTTTCCATGCTGCTCTTTAGTGTAGAACAGAAAAATGTCAAATGTTTTTGTACAAATACATCATTTATTAAATGGACTCTCCAGCTACATCTATTAAAGATAAAAGTCCATTAGAGTGGGTCTGAAATGGATCAGACTAATGAATAGAAAACGAAAAAAAAAAATCAAACCAACAGAAACCCTACCTAAAACTAGTTATGTGGGCAGGTTTGTTTTTTTTTGTTTTGTTTTGTTTTTTGTTTTTTTTTTGGGGGGGGGTAATTAATAGATCATGTAATATGGAAACAAAGAGTGAATGGCACACCATATGACAAAAGACATTACTGATTAAGATTTGATTGTGTGAGTTGGTTTTTGCTTTACAGGTCAGTCCTCTGTCTTTCCAATGAATTCAACTTTATCTGTGGTTTTCTTTTTTTTTTTTTTTCTTCTTTCCCCTGTTAAGCTGAATGGGAATGTGATTAATGATGAATATGAAAGAGTTAACGTCTCAGAAGTTAGCAGTGTGCGTACATAATTTTTTTTTTCTTTTCTGAAAGGTTTGAGAAAATTGTAGTTTTGAGGCAATCAATGTAATTCTTTGTGGACTTTTTGTCAATGCTTAATGAAATATTTCAAAATTCATGCGATTGCAGTTACTTGTATGCTGGATGTAAAACCGTATAATGTAAATAAATTTTGGTTGATACATCATTTCTTTGTTATTTAAATGTTCTGATGCAGTTTTGTGTACAGCCTGCAGACTACGGATGGTTATATTATAAGCTTAAACTTATTGTGACAGTATTTACACTCTTTGATTGGGAGGAGTAATTTTCTTATCGTTTCACACAATACTTGATGATTTGTTTACAAATGGTTTGGGATTTCTTCATAGTGCTTCTCTTCTGTTATTCATGTGGAATAATCAAAAGTTGGAACTTAAAAAGGCTACCTAAAATAAAATTGAAAAAGTAAAGTTTTCTGTCTACTGTCTCAAGGGCTATCCAAATGTTCAATGAAAATTGACTTAGATCTCTATCTTTCATACTAGCATCACTTTCAAAATCTATGCAATAGGATAAGTAAAGCCCTTTCTTTATACTAAAAAAGAAAAAAAAGAAAGGATCTCTTGGTTGTGGTCTCACCATTGAAGATTAAATGTATTCTTGAGTAAAACAAAAATTGCAAAAGTCTCTTCATTCGGTCAGAGGTAGAAGAGTGATAATGCAGCTAATAGTCATGTTTATATGCCTGGATATATGTATCTTACAATAATTTGTGTTGACATGGTGAGAATAACACTTAAAATAGTGAGCAAATCTGTGTTTGTAGGTAGTTAGTAAATCTATGTTTGTGTAGAGTTAGTTGATATACAGAAAATGAGTAATACCCTTGATGCTAGATAAGTTGATGACAGAAAAGTTGATTTCACATTAGGCTTATTTTGCTCAGTCCCATCCCAAGTGATGCTTTAAAAAAAGTACACAAAAAAAACAACAAACCATTGTTTACGCTGATTTATCACTTCAGCCATTCATTCAAAAACTGAATATGACATTTCCATTACATTAAATTACCTCCCATCTCTCACCCAAATACAATAGCAGTGAAGTGATAAACATTAAGAACAATGAAAAGCTTGAAGTCAAAGTATAATTCTTTACCATACAGGTACTACATTGCATTATGCCTTGGTATCAGTACTAGTATTGGTCTTATTCATTCATTCATTTAGTACCAGGTCCGAGGCAGACATTGGCGACCATGACACCATTACTAGTACCGTAACAATACTAAATCAGCCATCAGTTAAGACTGCTTGTTTGCAAGAGAATAACTCAGTGCGGAAGGGTCATGCTAAGTTAAGCTTTAAAAAATTGTTACATGTAAAAGTTAACAATTCATACCAGTCATTTAGTAGTAGTGAATTTGTTTTAAAAATAACTGCTGAAGTTGAGACAACTTTTGCTGTAATTAGGGCAGTCTATGGGTGATAAAGTTTGGTTGGATTGTTGACATCAGGGAGTTTTAACAGGGTTTTGAAATTTTTCTCCTGTTTGTTTTTTTTTCTTTTTTTCTCACAGTAGTGGCCCCTTGCAAAGCTGTTCGAAAATACTGGGATCTGAATGGAGCATGTCCATACATGCTTTAGCGTTATAAAGTTTTTTACATTGATTAGTTAAATGCTTTCACAGTGGGTCTTTGTATGTTGGGTGTTAAAAAAAAACAACCGCCAAGACTTTGTAAGTCAGTATTTTCTGACATGAGCAACATATGCAGACAACTTTGGTCAGAATTTGATACAAAGTTTTGACTACAATTAATGCAATACATAAGAAGATACAACTGATTCAGTGAATCAATGCCAAAATTGTCAATATCAAACTCGCAAATCTTATTGTGTGGAGAAATTATGACAGAAAATAAGAGTACCAGTATTTATCACACAGAGTCATATCTTTTCTTTCTTTAAAATCTAGAGCAAACAGATACTTGTTTTGCTTTAAATTTGAATCCACATTCTCCATCAAATGTCTTCGTGTTCAAGCAGATCCATTCCAAACCAAGTAGCTTCATTCCAAATTTAGTAGCATACAAATGAATGATCTCGACAAATTAACATTGCTTGGGGATTTCTTATTTCTACACTTTTGATTATAGGGCCTTACATCTAGAGATCTAGATCTAAATCTTAAGCCCTAGATAAATGTAATTATTGTTTTCAGCCTAGACTGGCCACCCAACTCTCCCTACCTGAACCCGATTGATTACCACTTTTGGGATTCATTAAAGGAGAATGTGTCCCGCATAGAGGAAAAGAGATTATGACAAGTAATATTGCATGTAGGAGGACCTATCGATCATTTAAAACTTTACTATGTCAATGGAATGCCTCTCATCTGTCTTGATATTACCTGTTCCAAAAGATCTTTAAGTAAATTCTTAATACGTGTAACTCTCCAAATGTTAATGTCTTTGTTATGTAATTTGGATGAGCAATTCAATATGTACATATGCAAATTTCCTAAGACTTTGAGGTGGTGGTTCTTTAGTTATAGCACTACCAAGTCTGGGCAGTTGCTAATTTTTTAACACCCGATAAACATATGTACATTTAAAATTACCATTCAATTAATGTAGCTCTGTCTTCACTGCTTATCCCAATTTCTTGGGTAGCCATCGCTGTTCACCATTTGACAGTTTCTGTCATTGGCATGATTTTGTTTTGTTTTTTTGTTGTTTTTTCAAATACCCTTTTTATGCAATTAGGCCTTGGGCCTTGATAATTGGGAAGAAAAGCTGGATGGAAGGAGTATTACGACTGAGCTGCCTTCCAACAATTCAAAAAATGCAATTGGGTCTTAGGTTGAAGACACAGAGAACGCTTAAAGATTGTAAAAGCAAACACTTTGATTCAATTTCACTTAACAGTTGAAGGCAACTGCTGGAGGAGCACACTGAGAAAGCTTCGGGTGGATGCTTTCTTTTGGTATTTACCTGAATGATGGAAATAAATCCTTACAATTAAAATTTAGTTTGGCTGTGTCATTTATAAAATGCAATAATTTTTCTAATTTCATTAACATAATTAGTATTCAGGTGGGTGATGTCAGTGTCCCTATTATGTTTGTTTCCTGTGTGCTAGCTTCAATCAAAAAAAAAAATTCAGTTTTTATACCTCATGCTTTACAAGCGTAAGTTTTCTTTATGATAGTCAAAGGGGAAATGTGTTGGGACATTAACGTGTATGTCTACAAGCGCTTGTATTTTCAATCATAAGCATTCTCTGTGTTTTTGCCCTTACATGTGCTACTTGTACTCTAAGTTTATCATCCATCAAAGCTAAGACAAGACACTCAAGGTCCATATGCCACACAACTAAGGATCAGAGAAAAATGTGAAAGTCAGATGTTTTAGAAGATGGTACTAATCCATGATCTTCATGCGCCTTGTCTGGTGTCATCATTTGACTAGACTACACCATTCATTTGGGCCCACAATACAATGCTCATTAAATGTTTCAATAAAAATAACAATGAAAGATTTGAGGAATGATGAAAGAATGGGCCAAAATTTGAAGTTCCAAGTTTGATTCAATTTTATTGAGTTCTTCTCTGAAGAGATATCAAATTATCATCTCATCCAATAATGGTACATGTAACTGTAAATATCAATCTCAGTTTCAGATAACTTTTTTTCCATTTTTTTTTCACCTTTTGAAAAGTAATAATTAAAAGGAATATGTAAAAAGGGAAACTCAAACAAACTGCGGGACTGGTGGATTGTAGTCCTTTGCATTTTTTTTCCTTTTCAAGTTAAAATTAACATTTTACAGATGATGATATTATTAATAGACACGTAAAAATACTAATGAATTTCAGTATAGGAAATGACTAAGAGAAAAAAAAAAGCATCAACTTATTTTATAGTTATAGTAAAAGAAATCATCATCCAAATGATGAGGAAATTTGATAACAATAGTAATAGTAATATTGTTTTTCATAATACGTCCTTTAAAAAAGAACATCTTTCATCTTATATATATTCAAATATGATAAAACATTTTGGAAAGATTTTGTTACAGAAAGGCAAAAATATTGTCATATTCTTTCATTACTTTTGGCTCACAAGTATACATACTCATGCAAAGCTAACAAAAACACTTCAACAACTTTCCACAACCCAGTAAATTAATAATAATACATGTATGGTAGACTTCACTTAAGACAAACTCTCTTTAAACAAATTACTCTTTAAAATAAAATAAACTAATATACTCTACTGAATAACATTTTATAATGATTTTGCCTACACAAACCAATTTTTCATAGACCATGGAGTTTATCTTATATAGTCCATTGTCATACATTTACTCATGTATGATCACACTGTTCGAATCAAATTGCAGAACAGACTATGAACATCCTTCCACAATCTCAACACTAATCCTATTATGATTATCATTATGGCAACTGAGCTTGTTCATGCATCGGAGGGATGTTCTGGCTACTTCAGGTGACATTGTATTGAGGGCAGACCTTAAAATCAAACCCAGGTAAAAATTGTGCATTAATGAATGACAATGTCATCAACTTTCCCATTGTGTGAATGCAGGCTTACCTGTGATTTTTTGGCAATCTTAGATACTGCGTGTTGGCTCAGTCTCGAGTACATGTATGAGTATGTCCAAATTCTTAGATTTAGAGATAGTCACACCACAATATGTCTCTTTCATAATAGTAAAATAAGGATGGTGATACTCTGTTACTGAAGTAACTTTGAAAGGGAAGGGATGACTCTCATAATAATTTTCAATAAAAGAATAATACTAATACTAATAATTTAATAATAATCGTAATCATAAACATAACCATAATAATTATAATATGCAATTTTGGCATGTTACATGCAGAGTCGCCTTTGCTCATGTATCTTTCCCTGATAAGACATACTAATATGGTGTGGCCATGATCTCTAAAAAATCCAAGAATTTAGACATATAATGTTCTGGTCGTTTACCCTGATAATACAGTAGGTCCTATATATAAAATTCAATATATATAATATACATGTAATACAAATGTAAGAAAAACTGTCCCCCACAAAAACCTAAAATGTACTACCCGCGCCACAAAATTCAACAGAAGTTCTTTTCTAGTTTAGCAAGCCACTACTTGACCAGAAGAGCAATCATGATAGTGGTAGCATTTTCATTTGAGTGGCTCAGTTTAACTTAAGGAGGTGGTGCCACCAAGCAAACAACCTCCTCGGTACTTCTTCTGTGGCTGGTACTTTTCCACGATTTCGGAAGAATGCACTTGCCCTGTGCATGGGTGCTAGAACTATGTACAGTTGCCTATCAATTGGACATCCTGATGCTTAGTACAATGTACTTCTAGTAGTAGATCAATATGTGAAATGTTTAGATCTACGTTTAGGGTTACTCAGTCAAAGGCAGGACAGGACAAACTATTTAAGGTTTTTCGAACCAATCCCCTCCTTCAGGTGCAAATAAACAAGAACGAAAACAGACAACTAGAGAAGGGTAAATGAAATATATTTATGGAAACAGTAAAGAAAATAGTAAGTAATAAAACTAGTAATCCTGAACTTATTTATATATAAATTACACATACATTATATGTACCAACGTCCGTTAAAAGCGCAGTTTTCATGTTGCCTCAGCTAAAGCTGGTATTGAATGCTAACTTCAATGTTGGCATCTCTTTGAGCATGGTGCTCACTTTGAAAGCTTCGCTTTAAACATCACGTGGCTCATGTTCACGTGTTGTCAAAATCCTGCGGGAGGTCACGGGTTCGATCCCTGGCCGAGTCATACCTAAGACTTTAAAATTGGCATTTTAGTAACTGTCTCGCTTGGCGCTCAGCATTATGAGAACAGTACTAAGACTGGTCGGCCCTGTGTCAGCATACTGTGACTGGGTGAGTCATTCGAGTTGTGCTATACCTTATGGCTCATGTGTGGAGCACAGAAACATGTCGAAATAGCACCGTCTCTGATATCATCATCTATGATGTTGAACAGTGACGTTAAACTCACAAAATAAATAAAAAAGCAGAGAAATAAGAGATTATCCGCTGGCGATAGTGTCACTCTCGTTGCAAATACATAACGTGCACAGAGCCATGATTTTATCTTCTTCGTACAAAATTTGCAGTCATCGGTGTCACTGAAGACATGTCAAGACCTGAGAAACAATCAGTGCTCTTGGGTCGTCAGAAAAAGAAATTTCCGTTCGCATCGCAGAGATCCATTTCGAACAGCAATTGAAACATCACGACAAACACCTGGGAAGCAATGGCCAATTATGAGTGGAGCTTATTATGATTATTTTGTGGATTTAACGTCACCTTTCAACAGCGTAGGCTACATCAGCGACGGTGCGATTTTGACATGTTTATGTGCTGCCACACATGAGCTATAAGGTATAGCACAACTCGAATGACTCACCCAATCACAGTATACTGATACCGGGCCGACCAGTCTGTACTGTTCTCATAATGCTGAGCGCCAAGCGAGACAGTTTACTAAATTGTCTCTTTTACAGTCTTCGGTATGACCCGGCCGGGGATTGAACCCTCGACCTCCGGGTTCCGAGGCAAACACTCTACAACTAGACCATCGAACCGGTCATGAGTGGAACATTTCTGAGACGCTCTTTAAAAAAAAAAAGACTAATGGCAAATGTGTTACCAAAACCGAGGAATGTTCCCGATTTTCAGGAGGCAATAAGAAATTCCAGGAAAGATATCCCCCCTCATTTGAGGAGGTGTTTCATTAGCTCCATGCTCCGAAGATAACTGAAGGTCATTTACACAAAATGGCGGCCATGCCCGTAATCAACTTTTTTGCCTTTGAGTTTTTCTTACCACTTTACTAACCTTGTATCGTTGCACAGTAATCCCAAAAGCCATAATAAAACCTGAAACATTAACGCCTTGTATGTTACAGAAGATTGGATTTTTAAAAAATGCAACTTGAAATATATCTTCACCAAAGAAGGCAGAAAGAATTGCCTTTTTTATGGACGTTATCGTATTTCCACACATTGATCTAGACTCATGCTCCAAAGTAGTGTTTTTGTAGAGTATTATACATTATGCAGGCCTACTTCAAGTATTATTACGTTTGTGTGTAGTGAAATGTAGGCTGGTTGTTTGTCGAAAACCCCTCAATAACTTTCATGATTGATTTCCATCCCCTGCTATTTTGGGATCTCAGGGTCTCAGAGATGGACTGGGGGAGGAAAGTGTGATCACTTTGTGGTCAATAAAATAAGTAACAATATTATTACAAGTTCTTGTATTTTGTTCTGTGGCCTCCTGAGAGAAAGAGTGAGATTGAGAGAGAGAGACAGGGAGATAGAA
>JAOWAY010214922.1:0-10034 GCA_028565895.1 Goniobranchus geometricus | reverse complement strand
TGTGTGTGTGTGTGTGTGTGAGAGAGAGAGAGAGAGAGAGAGAGAGAGAGAGAGAGAGAGAGAGAGGGTCTGGATTTTCGGTCTACATGATCATATAACTGAATTGGTATGATGAAAAGATAAAAAATGGAATCCCACATGAGAGGGAAAATGTGTATCTAAATGTGTATGTGCAGTTCTCGCACAAACTTGTCCCTGCTATCTCTTGGACGACTGAGATATGAGCAGAATTTTTAGGTGAACCAGACATGAAAATTCTAATAAAATCAGATGGAATTATATACCTCCATAGGGCAAAAGATAGTCAAAACTCATAGGCAGCCCTTAGGCCTAGTTTTTTTTTAAAGTCTTACTGCACTGAGGATTCTAGCCTTTTGATTGGTCATGAAAAAATTGATTTTGGTCATTTGTATCATTTAATTGTAGTTTCTGGAAGTGATAATAGAATTTTTGATGCAACATACATGTGCATTCCTGGTTTCATGTTTTTGCTACAGATTATCTCACTTGAAATTGATAGTTAGCCCTCTGTGACATTGTGCTCATATTTTGATCTCAATATTTGCAGAAGTATTTTTAGATTTGATCTTATCTAGCACGTTCCATTTGTCAAGCTCGGGATGTACTTCATTCCATCGATTTTGGCTCCCAGTTGTATTTTTATGTAGCAAAATGAATGATGATCAAAGGTGTGCCTCATTGACGTCAAGAAGTCTTTCCTTTGTGTTGGTAGATCTTGGAAGCAAGGATCCGGTTCAAAAGCATTTTTGAGATGTGTACACTCATAAGAATATAATTAAGTACCTTTATTTTTCAGTTCTAAATTAGTTGAACAATGATCTAAATGTTCAGAAATTTTTTTAACCCCCAGTTATAGTGAGTCAAGTGTATGATAGGTGCAATTACAGGACTTGAATATTACACCCACTGCAGGAAGATGAATAAAGTAAGGAAAGATGTGCACTAATCCCCCAAATGTGAACTTCCCTAAGAAATGATTGTTTCCATCCCAGCTCAGTTATCAAGGTTCAAATAGAACAACAAAAGTCATCATGGCTTTTTTCTATTCTTCTTTTATTCATTCATTCATTTTGTCCAAGTAGCTGCTTTACTCATGTGGTGCCCCCGAAATTGTTCATTCCGAAATTGAGCTGAGTTTTTTCTTAGTGAAATACACCCAATAATTCAGGCTTGGTCACGCAAAGCAGTCATTGCTGTGATAGGAGCCATCAGCTCTGTTGTAAAAAATCTCTGCCCCCCTCTCTCTCTACATTACTTTTGCTTAATATTGATATTACTCTAAAATTATGTATGTTTAACTAAGATCACTTGCTTTTTGACAGGACTATGAATATTTTTCCTCAAAAAAATCTTTGTATGCCTTAAAATTGTCTTGTTGATGTCACATTGAAATTAATCATACTGTGATAATGTGTTATCTTACAGGACATTCATTTTGAAATGTAAAAGGGGATGATCTCTGTTATCACATAATATCCGTTGAAGTTACACTATTGTATTTTCCCTCCCCAAAAGTACAGTTTCGATTCACCATATCATTTACAAAAGGTAACTTGTATCTTTTTATCCTGTTTTTTAAAAAAGCGTCTGCTGGTAGGTCATGTTGCATTTCCTCTTTCACTTTTCCTTATTTTCTTTTTCAACAAAACACCTTTTGTCATTTGTACGCAACACATGATTGTGATTTCAACATATCAAAGTCTGTTCAATTCAGATGATATCCAAAACTATGCGTTTAGCTCTTCTCGTTCTCAGTCATATTTCACTCTACCTCAGAAGTTGCATCTTCTCATGAGCCTTTTCATTCAATGAAGTGTCCCTACATGTTTCTGCTTCTCTGTAAATATATTTTAAAGATTAAAAAATACGCACTGTACGTTTTGGGAGATAAGTAAATTTTATGCATGCTAGAAACATGCCTGTGCGCCTCTTACGTTTAATGTTTTTGCAATTCTCAGTCTGAGTGATCAGCTACTTTCACCAAGTGTGATGTTGAATTCCCAAAAGTCATAGGTCTTCTTCTTTACCATGGTGAATTTTTAGTTTCCAATACAATGTTATGCTGATGTAGCATCTGGGTGGATAACTTACAACAGTGCTTATATTACTATCTGCTTGAGTACAGTGGAACATATGTTTGTTGAATTAAAGGGTTGAGAGGAAGGAAAGAAAGACTTTGGGGGTGGGATAAGATATTGGGACTGGTATGAACTTGAGGGGCGCTGTGGCTGAGTGGATAAGGCATTGTACTGTGAAGATGCTGCGGGTTGAACCCCCACAGTGGCACTGCTTTTGTGCCTTGGGGAAGATAATTTATCTCTTTTGCCCTGGTTGTGCTGCTCTGTGGTTTGATGCTAGATTTCTTCTCAGTCTTCCTTTGAGAGAAACCTAAAGGAAAATTTACCCTATCGGTCATTAAAGGCTTTATTTATTATTTATTGTTTATCTGGCACTTTGAAATTCTTTGAAAAATTATATGTCCTATGTTTGATTGAGGCAAAGAAAGAGACAGAGAGATCGTTCTGATGATATGTGTAAAATAACATCCATACAGTACTCTTGTCAACAGACTTGTCACTGCATTGGGGCATGGAATGAGAATGATTGTTGTATTATATACATGTACACCAAACCTAAAACGATTCAGTGGTAATAGATGGATAGAAGGTGAGTGAGTGTGGACAGGTTTGATGTAAAAAGAAAGAAACAGACCCATGCCAGACCCCACGATGTAGCATTATCACGGTGCTGAAAGAAAGAAAAAACAGATTGAGAGAGGGAAGTGGTGCATATTAAAGAGTGAAGGTTCAGACTACATCGATAATATATAGCAAGACTCAGAGAATGGATATATAGTAAATGATTATTGTTGTGAGACGTAAAGAACTATGCCCTGTCACATCAGAGACCTATGTAAAAATTGATGTCATGGCTAGATTGATACTTGGATTAATACTTTTGACAATGCCGCAATTCATTCTTTGAATGATTTCAAAACTGACCTTCAGGCTGTCAGAAGGGTTTCCATAGGTTGATAGATCATGTAGAAAAGCTTGTAAATATAGTTTTACTTATTTCAAAGTTAAGCATGCTGACTTTAAGTAGCTATAATTTTTTTTTCAAAATAAATATAGAGAATTATTTACTTTGCTCCTTTGTGCTATCAATCATAGACCTACAGTTTAGGAGTTTTATTGCGGTCTGTTTAGTCTCTAAAGTAAAAATAAATGCATGAACATAAATTGTGATCATGTTGCAAAAATTTCCTTTGAAAGTACAGTATAGTAAAATTCACTTATTGCAAGCTTCATGAATAAGCTTATGAAAAGAAAACATTCATGTTACACCTTTGATAATCATTTTGTCTCACATTATTACTGTACTGGTAAAAGTTTTAAAGGTTGACACCTGAATGATGTGTTGGTCACTAAACATCAAAATCAAAGAAACTTGCAGCTTTAGAAACACTGCACCAGTTCCCACCAAACTACAGTGGGTACATGTACATGTATCGGCTAAGAGCCCAGTCCTCAGGAGACACCAAGATTGAGTTCTTAAGCAAAGTCAAAGTCATGAAGCATATTCATAATTTTACAGATGTAGACAGTGAACATTAAGACCATCTGATGGGCATGGTTATTTCTAATGCCATCATAAAACAAAAGTCTGTACTTGTAATGTGAGTGATTGCTGTGGGGAATGATGGCCAAGGAAAGATGAAATTCAGTCAAATGAGAGTGGGTGTCTCTTAGCTGACAATCATATGTCTCTCTTTTAATGTCTGTCCAATGGCACAGGCCTTACCTACAATCTTTAAACATGACATTGTAACAGACAAAGCAAACACTGTATCTCAACTGCAGGACCTACAGAGAGCCTGATGGCTGGGGAACAAGGCTCTTATCAGTCATCTACCAGTGTATGTGTTCATGGCTCCTCACCACTTTGTTGACATGGCATCTGGCCCCAAAACAAAGGACAGCACAACTCCCCCATTCATGTGCCTTTTATGAGGAGGAGGCAGTTGGCTGTATAATGTAACAAGAAGTAACAGACGGCCAAGTTTTTCCTTGGCGCCACAATAAGTGCCCGGGTGGTGGAGTTGGAGATGTAAATGTCAAATTTTATTTGTCCAGTACAACTAATTAGCCTAGTTAGTGTGATAAACCCCTCTCTTTGGTTGAAACTAAAGAAGGAGAGATGAGCAATGAAAAGCAGTCATTCAGTGACTAGAAAATTGGAGAATAAATAATTGTATCCAAAGTTGACTAGGTTCTTAGGTGAATTATTTGTAAAGCGGTCTGTTCTGAAGGGATGCATTTATATTATACAGAGAAAGTTGTTTTATCAAAGAAAGGGGTTCTTAGGTGAATCAGGCTCTTAGGTGGAGACTTCTTAGCGGGTACCTTCTGTATTTCCAAAACATTTTTGTCACTAAACAAATAATCAGATCATTTGCACAGTAGGTTTTAAAGACATGAGGAGTCATTGTGTTGCTTTGCTCGACCCTGGTGAAATGGGTACAGCTTTGGCTGGAAAAGTCCTTGGCAATAGACTAGCATCTTATTCAGAGAGTGGTGGATAAAGTCTGCCACTGTCTGCTTCATGCTGCTGAAACCAGGATAAGCCCCGGCCCTATGGGCCAATTCAGCTTGAAAGGATTTCTTTTCTTTTTGTTTACCTAGATTGTGTTGTTTTAACCATGAAATTTGAGTCATGTATTGTTTATTGCTATGTTTGAACATAGTCTTGGTCGCAGAACATTGAAATATAAAGATGCATAACTACTGTTTTCGTAATGAATAAATGCATGTGTCCCTTCTTTTAATGGCTTCATTTTTCATAATGCCACATTCATAATTGATTTATAGTAAGGTGACCTTATATAAGCTATATATTGGATAATTATGGCAATCACCCCCTTATTACAAGTACCTTATAAGGCTACATATTGTACAGAATACGGGGTGAAATTTAAAAAAAAAAAAAAAGTCAATCAGAATATCTGATTCCAAAGTCTAATCATGACTAAAGTAAGTCATCTCTAGATTTTATTTAGGGAATCCAAGAGGGATCTACTTTTCTACTCCTCCATGTGTACAATCAATTTACAACTTTTTTGTTTGTTTGTAAGGAAGCACACAGAAAATGGGAAAAGATGCTTTAAAAAGTTGATATTCGTGATAGAATTAGAAATAAATCCTGCCTTTCACTTATAAGATCTGTTTAATGAAATTTGAGCTAGGCCAAGATCTATGCAGTTTAGCTGACTTGATAATTACATCACATGACATTTTAGCCTGAGGTAGAGGTGAAATCTTGTGATTGAAAGCGAATCGGTTAACACTAACCGAAACAGTGGATAAGATCTAAATTTGATATCTAGATCTTCCTTACTGGGACTTGTGACTTCAAGGACTTGTTTGAGCGTTCTTATTCAGAGGATGTACCCGTATTTTTGTATTTGTATCCAAGCCAAGCATGGTGTTCACAGCAAACAAAAATATAACGTCCAAAGTTTATACTTTTGGTTGCTGTACACAAATATTTATATATGGGATAGCCTGTATATATAAGGACAATTTCTTGGGGCTACATGTAGCCCAAATAATCACTTCCATAATTATATCAAACAGCTCCATTTTCATTTGAAGCCTGCACATTTTCAATCATACAGTTCTTTTGCACTATGGATTCTTTTGGAATTTTGTTTCAATTTTTGTATTTGTGCATTTTACGTCAGTCATGTACATAGGGCTTCCAAGGTGCAGTATTTACTTTTCTTCATTGCAATTTTCGTGTAAGTATCCCGTTATTATCAAGTAAAAGATTATGTCTCATTTTTTATAATAATTATTACATGATTTTGTATTATTTATTTTCTAAAAAATGCTCTATCACTTCCTTGTACAAACCTTGCTTTGTTTAAACTTGAATTCACTGTGATATTTCATTCAAAAAACAAATTTTCAGGCATATTTCAAGTGCTTTCATATTTGAATTTTTCAACTAACTTGTGCATTGGAAAATGCATTTACCCGGTTGTCGTCCCACTGCCTTGAAAACATTTATATGATATATACACATGCTAAATTTATCACCTTTAATCAAAGAAAAACCAACTAGTGTTGTAACATCCAACAACCACAATCACTCAAACATCGATTTGCAACTGAAGAATTACACACAACATAAAATTAATTACGTATCATATGCTTTTAGGGTCATTCATTTAGTTAACTACGAAATTCATTCATCCGGCACAATCATTACAGTATCAAGTAGATTCAACATAAGCTTGTGGCAATTTGGGTATAATAAGGACAGGGGGGGAGGTTAAATACATATATAAAATAAATGTATAGTTACCACTGGGGATAGAGAAAAGCTTTACAAGCCTAATGCCAGGTCCCTCTGAAAGACTAGTACCATTATTCACTTTGCCATGCCAGCAGTGCTGTGAAGTAAGTTTTTTACAACCTAGTAAAACTTGGGGCAATTATGACAAAGGACATCTTCTATTTTTCAGGCTGGCCCATACTGATATTGGCAAGGTATTTTTTTCCTCAGATAACTGTATCTAGTACTTATCGTCAGCAATGTCAGGACTCGTTAGCCTAACTTTTCACTTTCACCCAGTAAGGATTGCTAACCTCAAAATTTGGCAAATAGAGACACACAGACTGCTCAGAGAGAGAAAGATAGCAATAATAGAGAAAACTAACTGGATGAATGTTGCAACAATACCACAGTATCCAGCATATATATGGGCTTTTACTTGTACCAGTACCTGTAGATGAAAGTGATATGGGTTTTTTAAATTGAATATATTTACTACCCAAATAGCCACTGCCTTCATAACTGTGTTTTGGCTTTTGCAGTGGCCTAGTAATGAAAGGAATATGTAAAAGATTATTTGCTTCTCGTATCTGGTCCGTTTGCTTCCTAGTGATTTATTAAAATTATTTGACTGCATCCAAGACTCTTGGACTTACTTTTCTTATGTTATCTTGTTTTGCTAATTCTCTATTCCATGTTACGAGAAAGGCTGTAGGCCTATTTAAAATATCAAATTTGTCTTTATAAGGCCACAAACGCAGTGGGGAACAACTTCAACATGCCTTCAACACGATAGAACTGCAAGTGCCGCAAACGTAGTGCAATACAATGTGTATTCAACTTCTGCACTACAGTGACACAATGACCTGAACAAAGTTCAGATTTTTAAGAAATCAAAGGCTGGTACTGTACTTCATCGTGATGAAAGTGTATATTGCTGTGGACTGATTAAAAGTCTTCAGCATAGGGTGCACTTTGCAGGAGATATTCTTTTTTTAAGTGCTAAAACTACAAACACGCAAGTAGAAACAGTGTATACACACACACACACATACAGATAGATTTACTGTTTCACATCAAGTTAAAAAAGTGCTTATTGCCAAGCAGGGATCCATCTTCCACTGTCCCATCACATCTTTATTGACCAATTTTAAAACTTGATTTTACATGTACATATAGGCTAAAATCATAAGTTTTGTCAAGACCCAGACCATTGACAGAAAAACAGATAAAAAAAATAAATAATTAAAAAATGGGCCTGGGCAACCCACAGCAATCGTAAGTTTCACAACCTGAACTTGAGACAAGATAAGCGATGTAGTAACAGGGCAATTGTGCATTTTCAAGAAGTAGAGAACTCGCATTGTAGAGAAGTGAAGTTGTGTTGCCGTCGCTGCGTTTCAATAGGGTTTCCAATGCATGTTCATATCCAAAGCCGAATTCATGCTTTCTTACTGTGTTCATAGGTTTAGCATGTCAAAGTCACAAAGTTTGGAGTGGGGCAGCTTCTAATACATACGTATGAAACAGATGTAGGCTTGATACTCCCACATGGTGCCGCCATTTTTAATTCCAATTGGAAGGCAGGCTGGGGCTTAAATACACCAAGTAGCAGTATATTGTCCCAGTCAGTTTCTAAACGTGCAAGTCAGAAATTGGGTTACGACTTTTTTTGGCTTAACTTGATGTGACGAGAATGAGTGTCCCCCATGTCATCAATAGAAATCCTCTCACTAACAAGTTTCAAGACTTACAGGAATAGTTTGTAGAAGAGATGGGGAGTTTCCATTCTGGTCATGACATAAAAAAACCCTGTCAGGACCCAATTTCTAACTTGCGAGTTAAGAGACTTAAGAGACTATTTAATTTTGCTTTGTGCATTGGAACCATAACAACATTCATTACAACAATTTTATAGACATTTACTGAGAATAATGTGAAAAAAAAACAACACAAAAACTCTTTGATCCATTACCTTTATATGTTTATTACATAATACTTTCAACAAAAAATATAAAGCCACGGCAACTTTTTATATCACCGTAATATCTTTATAATACTACCACCCAGCACCTATGACCATATTTGCAATGAAATCACATAAATCTTAACCATCAATATATTTACATATTTCTTCACCATGAAAATATTGCAATTAAAACCATGGACAAAAATATGGCTTGAGAATGGAAATGAACTAAGTTTCTCAAGTACTATCGATATGTTGAAGAGACAATTTTGCCAGGTAGACTCTCATCAATTCTATTGGTGGAGGAACAATTAATTTTTTTTATACACATTGTATTATATCTTACCCTCTACCTACTTTTCTATGATAGAATGGAGATACATTGCAGCACGCATTCGTTGAACATATGTTTGTTTAATTCACGGAACTCTTGAACAAACCACAAAGTACCAATTAATTTCCTGAATTTTTTTTATATTTTTCACCCAAAACTATTCAATGTTGATTGGGTTTTTTGAGAGTTATATGAATTAAGTCACAAGAAAAAGATAAGAAAATAGAGTGAACAGGTTCTGATTTTGTTTTTGGTTGGGTTTTTTTTTTCAACTACAACAACTGCTCTTGTTTCCTTGTTCTGCACAGTATTCAAAGGGATCCTTCTCCTGCAAAAGAGTGAAAAAGAAAGTTGTATTATGAAGTAATTATTGGAAGATACAAGGAGAGACATCTTACACAAACATATTTTTAGTATGGCATAACAAGATAGAAAAGCCAATTGCCTACACCAAGGCCACTTGAATATGATGTATTCAGCAGAGGGTGGGGGTAATTTTTTACTTCCTAAACACATCACTATATTTGCAACTAATAGTACTGGACCATCAAGGAATCAGACTGGATAAAACTTGGCAATTGAGGAACTCCCAAAAATTATCGCATGCTACTGTGCAGTCTGAAACTCTTCTTTGTGATGCAAAAAGTCATGCACAACTTTCACTTTCTTTTATTAGGCTTTATAAACTATGTGGAATTGTTGATTTAGCAAAATAGGACTAAATAAAGGATCAAGGAGCGTTCAAACCCCAGACTGAAAATATCTGATGGTTTAGGCTTGGCTTCCAAAAATAGATCAGCATGACCTCCACCTATCTACTATCAGCTTAATTTAGTTGACATTTAAAAACTCGGATCCATCTTGTTTGAATGTTGATAGGCCAAACACACACCATTATGGATAAGCTGTTAATTTCATTGAGCACATTGTTCATTGTGTTCCTGGATTTAATTTAATTCAACCATCTAAATACTTTAAAATTGTATAAAATGCAAAGAAAAGTGAAAATATCTTTACCATAATCATAAGGCATTATGTCCTCTATATCTATATATGATGATGACATCAAATTCTTAAAATATGTCCAAACACCAGTCAAAGTTTTGCTCCTTTTGTAATTAAAATGAAGGTCAAACAGTGTTGGTTAGCAAGTCCAAATCCCTTTTTAAAACATCAACCGAGAGACAAAAGGGAAACAAATCCGGTAAGAGAGCAATTTATTTGTTTCATGATTTAAAGAAACAAGAAAGTCAATTGAGGTCTAAGGAGAGAGCTACTTTTAGTCAGTAGCAGAGATCAGTAATATCTCATTTAATAAATACAGAAGGAAGGTTCAAAGTCTCATTATTAAAAGGAGCAATACTGATAAAG
>JAOWAY010214811.1:0-10035 GCA_028565895.1 Goniobranchus geometricus | reverse complement strand
AGAGAGAGAGAGAGAGAGAGAGACAGAGAGAGAGAGAGAGAGAGAGAGAGAGAGAGAGAGAGAGGTTGGAGTTCCAATGTTTGGTGCTTGGGAAAAACTCATTACACAATTTTCAACCTTTCACCATGGTTTAAAGATGGACAAAACCATCTCCTCTGGTATGCAACCAAATGACATCTTATCCACTTCTATTTTTCACCTCCTCCTCCTCCTTCTCCTCCGCCAGCCAAAATTTCACCATTTTATTGCTTTCATCATGAGACACTGTGACTCTTTGAAGCCCATATGTCCCACACTAATCTGTATGTCTGTGACTGTGCAGATACTCCTCCACTGTAGGACATCTTCCTTCTGAAATGTATTCTTTGTAATGGTACTTCTGTGTTAGCCTGTATCCTTGTGCAAAGTACATACCCCTGCCACATAAATTAATTTTGAATTTTTGTTGTCTTTTCCACAGATAATAGTGACAATTTTAACTGGAGCTCCAGGCAGTGAAAAGAGTACACTTTGCTCAGTATTGACATCATACAACAAGCATCTCATAAAGTAAGTCAAATTATTTTGTTAACAATTGACAACGCGAGTATAAATAGTTTCAGTCTTAACAAAGGAAAAAATATCATAAACTAAGAATCTAAATTATGAAACAATTTTGGTCATAAAGGATGAAGTCGTATGCATTTTCTTTTTTGCTTATGTCAAGACATGAGAATAAAAATAATAGCTTTGACGTTTTCATCAGCCGACGGCAAGTAATTCAAAATCACTCTGTAAATTATCATATGGATGGCACCCAGCTCTATAATGCTGTTGTGCCATCTGACATTTTTTCACTTCAAAATACTATTAAAGACTGCTGTTTGTTAGTAAGTGATTGGATGCAGGAAAAAAGACTCAAATTCAATGAGAACAAGACAGGAATACTACTTTGTTCTTCAAAGTTCCAAAAGAAAGATCTTAGTGTAGAGTCCATCAATACTGCTGGTGTTGAAATTGCTCTCTCAGAGAGGGCAAAAAACCTGGGCGTTATTCTTGAGAAATCTTTTTTAATGGCTTCTCATGTTTCTTATACGATTAAGTGCTTGTATTTGGAATTAGGAAAATTTCATGCCTTATGAATTTGTTCACCGAGAAGTCAATCCAAACACTGGTTTTAGCCTTGGTATTGTCACAACTTAATTACTGTAACTCATTGTTGGCTGGTCTTCTCGCCTAACAGATTAGGCAAACTCAAGAAAATCTAAAATTATGCTGCAAGAATGGTCCTCGGAAAGTTAGTTTTACAGTTGCTCAGAGATGCTGTGAACCCTCCACTAGTTATCAGTGAGGGTGGAATTGAGTACAAAGTTGCTTCTCCATATTACATATATTTCCAGCCATCGGTGCCCATTTATTTGAAAGAAATTCATGCCACCATACAACCCAATTAGAAATTAAGATCACAGGATTCAAAATTACTTTTTGTTCCCGTAACTAAATTAAAACACTTTGGAGATAGGGCTTTCCGTAAATTTGTCCCGTTACGTGGAATAATCTTCCTTCGCCAGTGAGACTCGCTGAAACCAATGAAAGCTTTTAAAGGCTTTTGAAGACATAGTTGTTTAAAAGGCATGTGATACATTTATGAAAATAATTCCTTTTGCATAATTTTAAATGTATCAGCAATTTCTCTTTTAAATTGTTTTTTATCAACTGCTAAGCGCCTTGGGACACCAATGATAAAGCGCTATTGAAATTATCTATTATTATTATTATCATTATTATTATTACTGCTACTCTTGTTGAAACTTTATCAATGTATCATCCTTCGTAAGTCCGCCATATGCTAGAAAAATTGAAACCGAGATGATCTTATTTTAGCTGAATTAATTGAAACACGTTTTGACTTACAACTAATGTCTTTGTGCATTGCTTAAGTGTTGTTTTCTGTGTCTGTTTTGACATGGATGCATTTTAAAAAGTGCAGCAGTGTAATACTTACTCATTTTTAAAATGAATATCACTGGAAATGCTAAGCGTCTCCAAATCTTTCAGCAACAGATTTGCACACTCCTCATCTAAGTACTTTGACAAGCCTTATCAATTTTACAATACTTATGGGGGATTGGGAAGGGGTGGAGGTGGGTTAATGGTGGTGGGTGCTGCCTAGCCCCTTTGCATGTTCTTAAATGCTTCATTGAAACATAGCAGTGGTAGTTTCCATTTTGTTGTATTCCCTTAGAGAATTTGAACAATGAGCATCTGAACAACCGGATAAGTGTAGCGAGCCTATATATTAGGAGTGTCAGCTCTCAAGACTTGAAAGGGGTGGCCTTAATATAAGGCATAAGACACTTCTTTAATGTAAAATTTTACAGTTCCTTATAAGGAAAACAGTAACATGTGTTGAACTGGGACAGTAACTTATTTGTTATGTTAAATTATCCGATACGCATGAAATAGGCTAATATAATGTTTTAGGAGTATTACTCAATAATAGAGAAACAACATTTAACATTTTGGACCTGTGTCCTTCAGTAAGAAAGAACATGCAAAAACAGACAGCACGAAGAGATGGTGATGCATAAGTGAATAAATTGTAAAGAGAGGTCTGAGCTTGGTGTCTGCCATAGAAAATGAGAAGAAATAAAGGGGTGTAAGGAATTTATCTAAATGTGGATGGTAGTCTAGAAGGGGGAAATTTATTGTTTTTATACATATTTCTGATCATCTGTCACGTGTTAGCGCTTGATTCCCTTGCAGCTTGCCTCCAGACCTCTCTGTTCCTGATCCTGTTTTTCTTGATGGTTTCACCCAGGCTCATTACACTGATTTCTTTTGGTTTGTATATTTCTGATTCATTCATTCATGAAGCACCAGGTATGAGGCAGACATTGGCAACCATGACAGGCCATTCACTTCTCTGTTCAGACAATCTCTAGAAGTTCAGGCTTTTGTTTTCTGCTTTTTGTTTGTCATCCAGTGATTTAAGCTCTCCAAATACGTCACTCTCTGCCTGGCCTTGCTTCTTGTCCCCTCAATTTTTCCAGTCAGGGCTAGATGTTCAAGTTCCATATGTTGATTTATATGACCTAAAATCTTTAGTTGTCTTTGTCCGATTGTTTGAAGCATTGATCTTTCTACTCCTACATTGTTTGTTTTCTTTTCTTTCCTTGAGATTCTTAGCATCCTACTCAGAAACCACATTTCCGCTGCTTCCAGCCTTTCCTACTGTCTGTTGAAATATTCCAGCATTCACAACCATATGACAGTACTGACCAGACATAAGCTCTAAAATCTTTTATTTCTTATACTTCTTTTAAATTCTTTTTCTCTTTTGGAAACGACAGGACTAGGGAAGACAAGGTGACGTTACTTGGGCATTGGTGGCTAAAGTGGCTCAAGCGGGTAAAATGGTAGACGAGTTAGGCCAAGCAATGATCCTCGTATTCAGGATTTAGATGGATAACATTGTAGGATCATGTCATGGTCTGGCTCATTATCCAAAGTCATTGTATGCATAGGTATTGTACTGAGTCCGCTCAACTCATTTGACTCAGAAGTGAATAAGTATCTAGCCATTATTAAGCCAGCACTGTCCATGTCCAAAGAATGAATACATGCCCAACTGGTTGCATGTTTTGTCCTGAGCATTCTGCTTTGCTCTTGGTTAGAGGAATAAACTGTCATTATGAAGCACCCTTGAGTAAGCTACTTTAAAATTCTGCCTTTATCTTATTTTTTATCGTTCAAAATTGATTAAATGAAGTTCAGAATGTGTATTGTTGGTGTAATTCTATACCCACCTAACGGTCAATTTTTTAGGACTGTTTTTTTTGTGTGTGAAAACTACAGAAACACTTCATCGACATGTTCTGTCAAATTCATGAGATGATTTTGCAAAAAACAATGTGGTTTTTTTAAAACACACCTTTTAAATTACTATTTGCATATAGTAATTGCCTCAGGCTTGGAGAGTTTGAAAAGTTATGCTTTTTGGCTCTCCTTAAAAAAATTATAAAGTGAACTTAGACAGTTAAAGAGTTACAGTGATGATATTTGTTCTCATTTGGGGAGGTTTGCAGGACATTTCATTAACTAGAAATCAATTATTAACAGAAACAAAAATACTGCTTTCAATTATGTTGATATAATACAATAATCTTTTGTGTTTTGTTTCAGCTGGTTAGTTTATCAGCAGCCAGAAGAGAGTAGTGTGAACTCAAATTTCCTGCACAGATCAATGACAGATGCTGTACAGATTAGAGACAATGTTATATCCAAAAGTACCAGGATTGTTCTTCTAGCACCAGGGTGAGTCATGGCCATCATAATTTTTTTTTTTTAAAAATTCTTTATCATGATAATTTGATACTTTGTGTAATGAACATCTAAAAGGTGCCACAGTTGACTACAATCATGTTATTGTATGCTGTAAATGATGAGGTGAGTGTTACCTTATATACTGAAATGCTATGACCTTTCCATATCTTTTGATGTCATTGCAGTGTTCTTGTTTTGCTTCATTTTGTTGATGTTGTTGTTTTTACTTATTTTTGTTTTTAAATGTTCTGTATTTGTCTGTGTAAATCTTATCCATTTTTTAAGTATTCTTGATTCTTTGTGTTAAATGGTTTTGAATGGAATAGTTTCATTCAAGTCTTTACTCTGAGAAATAAATTCGAAAGAAATTGAAAAAAAAAAAATCACTGTAATGCAGTGAAACCTAGACTTGAATTGTCCCATTCAATTACTGAATGATAGTGTGCCTACAGCTATATTCTACGGGATTGAGATCTGCACAAATATATTTCACTATTATACATCATCATTGTTATGTTCTTATTCATTTCAGATTCTGTGATACTGCAGATGTTATTCGAATTATGTATTCACATCCAGATAGTAGAATTAGATCTCTGTTTTCCATTGGAGCCGTCACACTTTGCATTGATCCTCGGAATGCCTACATGGAGCACAAGTAAGAATCTAAAACAGTTAAGGTGCTTTTAAATGAAGTGTTTACCCATCGCAGAAGTCTGTTTTTTTTAAAGGCATATTGTAAAAAGAGATTTGGCTGTATTAAATTGAAGTGCCTTTAATGAAAAATCCAAACTGTTTGCATTAATCTCTATGTATCACATACAATGATTTGAATTCCTTCAATTGCATCTAAGAAAATAAAATTGTGTTGCTGCCTTTATGCACACCGCATAGGCTAACCAAGCCTTGCTGGTTGAGAAATTTGTCAGTGATTTAGGGAAACAAAGAATGAGAGAACATCAACCAACATTAAAGGCAAGAATGAATGAGTGGGCAGGGTGTGGCATTTGTAGACAAGCAGAATGCATTGTGCAAAGGCAAGCCTTGTTTAGGCTATAGAGATACTCTAAACGTATAGGCCCTAAACAGCCCTAGGCTAGATTATCTATTAGGCCTTATGCCTCTCATGTGATGGACAGAGTGAATGTGTGGTCAGGAGGTGGCATGTCAAACATGCGGAATGCACCACATAGTGTGATGGGGTGATGGACAGTGAGTGAGTCCAACCAAGAGAGTTAGTGCTGGACAGAAACTTGATCATTAGTGTCAAATCTCAGTCTTCAATTTGTCATTTTTGATGGCCTCCAACTCGATAGGCAAGAAATGTAAATGTTCAACTCTCAAGACGAGACTCATAGATTAGGCCTACTTTATTATTTCCCTTGAATTTAGCACTGGATTTCTTATAATGAGAATCTTGCTTTAAAAGATTTTTCACACCAGTCCCCTCCCTCTTCGGCGTCCATCAGTAAGTGGTGATCACATCTTGGCATGGGTCGAGAGTGAAGAGCCATTCAACAGAGTCAGTACAAGCATGCGGCAAAGTCAATGGCGCTGTGTCCTTTAGTAAGTTACTTGACTACGCTTACCTCATTTGACTAAGGTGTGAGGACCTGCCCATTAAGTCAGTGCTGTCTCTGGCTGGAAAAACATATTTGCGCCTAACAGGCTGCAAATCTTGTTCTAAATGTTTTTGTTGCTGTTGGTCAGGGGACCAACATTGTAAAGCTCCGGAAGCATGGTTACACTGTGGTACATGTGCTATATAAATGCCATCTTTACTTCCTCTTTACTCTAGTTACAACAGGATTCCACAGTATTATGTAGTTTCTTTGGCTGATTATAGTTTGCAGTTTCTCCCAGTGTGATGTTGTTATACATCTTTGAGATGTCATTGATAAGGAAGAAGCAGCATAGATACTTAACATTTTATTATTATTATTAAGAAATAGATTAATGATTTTTTCCAATGACTGTCAATGAAAAAAATGACCTTGGCTTCTGACTTCTAGAATCAAAATGCTCCTTTTGTTATGGAAAAATGTAAGAATCTGGAAGGGATGGAAGAAATTTTGATCTAATCTTCTTAGAAATATGTTTCAGCAAGCTTCAAATACAGTAAGGGAAGTGGTTGAAAAGGGTGGGCTTCCTTTAATTACAATATACAATTTATAAAGTCTAAATGATTATAATTATAATGCTTCAATGATAAGCTGAAAAATGCTTCCTCAAAGATTATTTTCTGAATTTATTCATTTTGTTGCAGAATGACACTACCAATGTTGACAGCACAATGTTGCCAAGGATGGGTCAATAATATTTTGTTCACATCCCTCACACAAGCTCCTGTGAGTTTTCTCTTTGTTTTTCTCTGTATTGCTGCTGATTGACTCCTTGATTGAGTACTATTGTCAGCATGCATTGTAACTTATCAAATGACTTTGAGTTTTCGCTTGACTTTAAGTGTAGTGGACTGCATACATTCTTAGTGGTACCTAACTGTCCTCAGATGTAAAAGATAAATTTATATGCTATTTGTCAAACCAGTACTAAGGTATGATAGTTGTAAATGTGATCCACACTATCAAAATTAAAGAGATGAGAAAAGGAAAGTGCAGAAAAATGCAGCCAGATTTGTAACAATTAATTATAATTTTGCAACAGGCAATACTTAATTTAACATGACAGAATTGCAGTGGATACCCTTAAAAGAACAATGAGCAAGAAGCGCAGTTATAATTTTACTCAAAGCAATTGATGGTCAAACAATAAAACCAATATATGAATTTGAAATGACAAGCAGAAGAAGAACAAGATCTGGAACTCAAATCTCCAAATTAGCACAGTCAAATGTCAGTTACTGTCACCTCTATGAAACCCAGTAACATTGTTGAATAAAAAAAAAACCAACATCTTAAAAACGTCACTTTAAAGACAACACACTAACTTAAATTTTTCAACCATAATTAGAAATTTGTATGTTGACATAAATACTTAGCTAATACGAGTCAGTCAGCCCATATGAAGACCCAAGATTATTTTCTTATTTCTCCTACTCTGTGGCCCGTTAGCTCAGCTGGTAGACGGCTAACTTGCATGCAAGGTGGCCCGAGTTCGAACGCAGCCAGGCAGTGGATTTTTTGTATACATGGGTACCTAGGTCTTTCTAGACTTGGCGGAGGTAAAGGCAGCGTGGAAGGCAATGGCAAACTACCACATTATGCCGTATACCTAGTATAGTTAGTGCTCTACTCCTAATTCCCCTATACTCAGTCATGGGTACGGAACTAACTTTAATTCTACTCCTACTCTCCCAGCCAAGCAGCAAAATTTCAACAAATAAAAGAAAGCTTTTTCGGGTCTCCCTCATAAATCTGAGATTTGAAGCCAGGATTGGCTCTATCATCAACAGCTAAAACCGAATCAGCCAAATTAGTCGGTTTACTGGTGAAGAACTAAATCAGGACATACCTGGAGTGATGGTGCTGCAATTCTCAATGTGTGGAAGTGAGGAACATGGTTTGTGATATATTTACCTTTTGTTTTTGAGATGCCCACTATGTCTACACACAAACACAAATCACTTAGTTATAGCCCTTTGCTGTCGGAGTTATCTGACGTCACAGCTTTGGCTGTTTTTTTAAATCTCTCTGATGAAGACAATCCACTCCTCTCTGTTTTGTGCCTTAGTTCTGTTAGTGATGCTAGCTTTAGTTGGTTATTTTAAAGTTTTCTCAAGATCATTATTTAGGATTATTGGAAGCTAGACGTACATAAATGTTGAAAAAAAAACCCAACAATAAGCAAAAGACCACCATGTTAATCCCCGAAGGGACATTGTCTTTAGGCTTTGATCAGAAAACCAAGGTAAACAGGCAATTAGTGTTAATAACCTTGCCCAATGGTGAAATCATAATGCCTTCACTGGGAATCGAACCTGTAACCTTGTGATCGTGAGCCCAACTAGCTACCCTCTGTGCCACTGATCTGTCCTTTTGTGTTTTTGTTTTAAATTTGATTGAAATGCATTGAATATTAACTTTTCAACACCAACAGTCAACATACTGTACTCGTTCATGCATCTGCCATGTTCTAGATCTACACATCAGACGTTAAGACAGTACAGGGCTTCACACATAAATAAGCTCTTCTTGTGCCATTGACACCACCCCCTACCTCAACTTTCTCCACCTTTCATCTGCCCTTTCTCTACTTTGATCTCCCTTTTCTCTACCGTTGAACCCTACTTTCTCCACTGTTGATCTCCCCTTTCTCTACCGTGATCTCCCCTTTCTCTACCGTTCATCTCCCTTTCTCCACTGTTGATCTCCCTTTTTTGCTACAGTTAATCTTCCCTTTCTCTACCTTTGATCTCCCCTTTCTCTGCCGTTGATATCCCCTTTCTCTACCCTTGATCTCCCCATGTTTTTTTTCTTATCATATGCTTTATATACTGATAACAGAGCCACTTCCCAAAGCATGCCAATATAACCAAATTAAAGAATATAACCAAATTAAAGAATGCAGAAGATATGATGGCTGCTGTTGTGTGAGAGGAAGAAGCTTTGATTAAGACTGTGTGAAGATGAAAAGTCTGATGTGCCATTCCCTTATTGGATAGCTGAAGGCAGACGAAAAAGAAAATTGCCTAGTCTCACTCTTGTTATATCATCTCATCTGATGTTCCGGTCATGATCAAGCAGCGTCTTTCTGTGTGTTGATAAGAAGCGGGATGGGTCCTGATATGACCGCAACTCGGTTCTGCAGTTAGGTTGAAAGGGGTTAAGTACTCCTGCATGGCCGTATTTCGGGGTACCAAACCTTCCTCAAGAAAAAAAAACAACTTCTGTTGTACAGCTTTGTATCAAAAACATAAAAATTGTACTTTCCTTTTAACTAAGTTATGACAAGAAGGAAAACAAAGCCCAAACTTGTATTAGGCAGCCCATAAAATGCCATATCTGAATTTTATTGACTGTTGATTTAATTACTTTAAGAAGTGATATTACTATTATTTCTTATCAAATAAATCTTCTTACCATTGTGGTTTATTTTCACTACTGAGCTTTAGATATGGAATATGTCTTGAAAAGTTTACTCAATGTAGAAATAACCATAACAATCTGAATTATCAAACTCAATGCTTCATCTTATAAAATGCTTTCAGAATGATGAATCTGAAATTTAATTCTAAAGATATAATATAAAAGAAGAAGATTCTTGCAAATCCAAACAGATTCAGATTTGATAAGATTTGTCTTTAGATAGTAAGCCTTGTGGGGCTCTTATATTTCTAAAAAATGTTTTCAACAATAGTTAGTTTCACTTGTATCTGAGTTTGAAAATAAATCCAAGGTCAAAGGTTTTTTCAACTAAAAGATTTTATGTTACAATCTACCAGTGTTGCAATCTTCTCTTTAAGATCTTTTGAATTCAATTTTGAATTTCAGAGTGAATTGCTGGATGGAATTCAAAACTTGATTCGAAGCATCAACCCTGATGTTGCTTTATTGAAGGCAGAAAATGGAGAAGTTAAAAGGTACACAAAAAATAATTACTCTTCCAACAAACTCATACAAAACGACACAGATATACAAACACAATACCATCTTGATACAGTGATTTCTTATAAACTTATTTGAAGCATTGCTGTAAAAGTATAAAATATTTTATCTTTTCTCTGTCGACATATTTTTCCATGCATTATAGCTCATGAAGTATGCCAGAGGA
>JAOWAY010214700.1:0-10035 GCA_028565895.1 Goniobranchus geometricus | reverse complement strand
AGCCATTGAGACTGGAGGAGACCGATTCGCTCAGCTAAGATCATCGTTTTCACAATTTATTGATTTTACTGTTAATTCATTTGCATATCGTCCCTGTGTTTCTGTGTCTGATGAAGGACTAATGTCCGAAACGTCTCATGTTTTGTCTAGTTTTGCCTTATAATTGAGTAACCATAAATTTCAAAGTATTTTCATTCGAGAATCTAGATCTAGATTCATACTCAATAATAGCAAATCTGTAATACTCTTACTGCATCATAAAAGCAATTATATAAAAAGGGCCAAAAAAGGTCAAATTTGTTTGATTTTTCAATGTTCTAATTGTCTTACATTCGACAACCAGGCCACATCAACAATCAAGGTGAAAGGGATATCATTCATTGCCTTGACAAAATTTGGAAAGACAAGTGATCCCGTTGCACCCTTCTACAAATCTCAAATATCATACTATTCTTTCACATTCTCAGAGTGAGGGCGTTGATTCAATACGTAATTTGCCAAGAGCGCAGGAGTTCGGTAACACACAGGTGCCGAGCGATACACAAGTCTTTGTGTGTGTCTCGGCCTTGGCTGTAACCACATGTCTCACTCAGCTGCCATGCCTGTGTTACATGGTGATTATCTGAGTATTCCTCTCTGTGGTCTTACTCAAATGGAAAATATTTTTTTTATAAAGTTGTCCTTATCTTAATTCAAATACAATTTCCAACAGACATTTCTTGGAGCGAGAGCTTTCATTTGATACTGAATTTGCCAAGATTGGTTGACTATGAGCGAAGGACTTTTGCAACACACAGATAGACAGACAGACGGATGATAGGAAAATTTATAATAGACTCGTCTTCTTGAGCAAACCTCAAGTAATAAATATCATATGCCTCGAGTCTGTTTTTCTTGAATATTTGTAAGGTGGCATGTAATTACTGGGAAAATGTTTTTCTTAACAACGCCATCCGCTGTTTTTCCTTTAGTCATAATAAACATGAGCACAGTGTTTTCAAACAACCTGTATTTGTCACCAACCAGATGAATTCATACAAAAGTCATTCAAAGCTTTAAAAATAAAATTTATTGGTTTTCTTCAGAAAAAAAGGGAAGCAGAAAAACATCATATACATAAATAAATATATCATTGTATAAGTGTTTCTTTCTTTAAGAATTAAATTTGATAAAATACAGTTCCTATGAAAAGTTGTGAGACATTTATCATATTAATCAGCAGTATAAATTTTATCACATAAATACATTGTAAAACAAAGCAGTTCATCAATTGACATCTAAAATGACCAATTTTATCACAAGATGTTATCTGTTTAAGAAAAAGCTCGTAGGTATATGCAAGGCAAAGGACAAAAGGATTTTTTTTGTTTAAATCTTGTGGTTAAACCATTCATTGACTGGTTTCCTTCCCCATTTTGATTTCATTTACTGCCACAATGTTCTACAGTTGAGGGGTCACCTTACTTTTCCTCCTAGGCTGTTTTGTGTATAGTAAATGTTACAAACTCTAACTCCTGTCTCTTGTTTGAAACTCTCCTTATACTTCAGATGTCTTGTAGTGTCTTGAATTGTAGTAGTGTAATCCTTTTAAGAAACGATCTGAAGGTTATCACAAGCCTTGTTTTGATCTACCTCAACTCTTTATTACTTTGTTTTCAAAGTGATTCATAATGGCTTTTTTGTTTGGCATGTTCTTATCTTGCCTCAGGTTGTCTTCAAATAGCTGCCATCTGTTCTGTAGCCTTGTAAGGCGGAATGTTGCTGTATTCCTCTCTTTATAAATCTTAAGTGACCTGCTTGATGTTTTAGTTGGAATATTGTTCCATTCTACAAGTTTGAAAATTGCTTTCTCATTTCCATTTATATCATGGTAACATAGCATACCAACAAATAACAAATCAGGCTTTACCGGATATAAACTTTGAGCTGGAACCCTTGAATAAGCATATATATCATTTACACATCCTGCAAGCTTTACATTGTAAAAGATCATAGTCATCCACAAAAAATACCTAGTCATGGACAAAAACATAACACAAAAACAACATGAACTGAAGAGAGATAAAATACAAGCAATTTCATTTTTCTTAAAACAACAAAAACAAAAAATGAAAGAGACTACTATAACAAACATAACTTCTCCACACTTCCTCTGTTAAAGTTCATGACACTCAAAGCCAGCTTGCTGAAAAAATGTCAGATGTTAAATTCCAATACAGAAGAGTACTCCAAACAAAGAAGAAATTGAGGAATGATCTTTATCACAGTCATAGCAAATAATTAACAAAATTAACAGGAATATGTACAAAATATGTAATTAAAGGGAATAGCGATGAAAGAGAGTTGCTGGTTATATCTAAAGCAGTATAATCAAGTTTTCCCTCAGAGAGCAAGGACGGGGAATGAATCAGAATCATATAGACTGCTAATACCTGTTGGAAGAATCCTTTTACAATGAAAGCTAAAGATAGCAATATATGGAAGGACAGGTATTTAGGTAAGGACACAAGGAGATGGAAGGTTGAAGTGTAAACTTTGAAAATCCAATAGTTTGGTCTAAAATCAGCCATTTGCAGACAAATTTCAGTTTTCTTGTGGAAAATAAGAATGGTCCCCTGTGACAAAGAAAAAAAAAATAGATACATAAATATCCCTTCAATGAATGTGAGAGCCGCAATGCAAAGCCTCAGCTTTTGGCAACTGAGATAAATATTGTTTTTTCTGCCATTGACAATTTGAGCAAGGTTAAGGAGAAGATTCCCTGTGTGGGCCCCCAGAGGCTTCTCAAACAGGTGAGAGAAAAGAGAAAAGCCCCTCGCCAGCTATTTATGCACGTCAATTCCAAAAACCATTAATAGATTCAGGTCATTTGTATTAAAATATAACCGGCATCTAACATCTGTTCATTAAAGAGCACTTCATTTCCATTCTCTTGTAAGGCTCTGGTTGTAAAGGTAAAATTCATATCAAAATGTAAACAAAGATTATCAATTGCCAACAGTGCATGTGTATTTCATCTGCTTCAATACTGGTTCATCAAAGTAATACTTTTATGAAGTAAATAGTTATGAGACAGTTTACAAAAAAGTTAAACATCTGTTTTTGAGACTGGATAATACTGCATGATGTGTATATAAAGGATAAGAGTATAATTGTAATGTATAAGATTTTTTGCATGAGTTTTTTTTAATGAAGAGAAAAAAATTAACAATCAAGTAATGCAAAAGATTGATACAATAATATTCATCTAAATACACCTTAGATTTCCCTCTGGGTTTTGGCAACATGAAAAGAAAATATTTAATTATTCTCCCAACGATTTATTCATGATATCTCATTTGCTTATTACAAAAAGGATGAATATTAACAGGGAAATGTTTTTTATGAGTAGGCCTATTGATGAATTATCACTGATAACGATCATCAGATTATTTCCCCTTGTTCTAATTTTACATTCGGATTAACTCATTGTCCCTAATTTAAGCCTTAGTCATAAGTAGACTTTTAACACGAAGCAGAAAATTTTCTTGAGTTCATGACTCTTTTGCTTAAGGTCCTGGATTCACTGAAAGGTTCCGTTTCACATTTGATTAAATACCATAAAGTTTTTCATTGAAAATCAATGAACTTGTTTTACTTCTCAAGCAGAAACTTTTTCTTTTAATTCTATTTCAGTTGAATTTTTTATTTTAAAAAATGAATTTCATACACAGAAAACTATAAAATATACAGCAATAGACATGGTAAGTTAATGTAAATAATCTTTTAAGAAATTATTGTAGTCTATCCAGTCTGTGGCTTTTTTGTCATATTTGTCTTGTAAGTTCATGAACTCTGCCTCAGACAAATTTATACTGTACTGCCGCAGAATTCTGCGAAAGTCTTCAACTTTAACACTCCCTTGGTTTTCTTGATCTACATTGCGGAATTCACGCCTCATTTCCTTCCAGTGTTGATTCACACAATCCTTGGTTCTCGCAGCTGCATCAGAAAATGGATCACTGCCTTGAACAGAACCATTGGGATGCTTATGGAAAATAAAAAAGAAAGATAGGGACTTTACTTTTTTTTTAAAAAGATTTTTTCTTAAATTCTCATTATTATACCCTTATCATCATAATCATCATTGTCATCACCATCATCATCATCATCATCATCATCGTCATCTTCATCATTTAATTGTTATTATTATGATATATTATTATTATTATCATTATTATTATTATTATTATTATTATTATTATTATCATTATTATTATTATTATTATTATCATATCATTGATATCAGTAATAGAAGTCGTAGCAGGATTTTTATAATTATCAATATTATCGTCATCCGATTTATTTTCCATTACTTTTCTTACTGTCATTTATCTCATTTAATAAGTGGAGATGATGGCTTTAAAAATTCTTAATTTACTGGGCATGGAAAGAACAATCTATCTACATGTACTAAAACTTTTTTTTAATTTAATCTGTCCTGCCCGGCAGCCCAATTATCTGGTCCGCAACCAAGATGTGCAGTGATCTGCCACACCCACTGGGCCAGCTGTCGAAAGCAATGCTGATGCTTTTATAGGTTACGGATCTTTGGAAAATTGCTCTTTTTATTATTACATTACTAAGCATTTTACAATAATTACATTTCATAATTTGTTTTATTGTAAAAGATGTTACCAGTAATTATAAATCTACATTTATTCATAAGAATTTTCTTAAAAAGAAACATTTACATCTGCAGTGATATAAGGAGTACTGCATTATATTTATGAAAAGACTAAAGTTAGTCATCCGATGCCAGAATATCACTAAAATGTGCCAAAATGGCAAGTAAAACCTGGTGCCAAATCTATTGACGAAGAAAAGGACAATATTTACGGTCATTTGGTATTGTATTATTTCAACTATCAGAAGTGTTCATAATCTAACGGCAAATCAAAAAAAAGTTGTGTATCTTATAAGAAAACAACTTGGCCATCTGAGTTTTTTGGGCATGTAATAACTAGCACTGTGCATAGTTAAGCTAAGTCATTTTGTGTCTGTGTTAGCAAGACAGACGGCCAAGTTATATAATTCTTCGGACAGAATGATTTAAAGACGAACGATAGATAGACAAGGATTTGATTTTTTATGTACATCTGTTGTGGGTTTGAAAATGGAAATTGTTGGCAAGAAAGGGAGAGGACACCTAAAACAAAGATGGCTTGATGGAGTGAAGAATGACATGAGAAAATTGGGCCTGTAAGAAGATGACGCAATAGACTGGAAAGTATGGAATTGTGGCATTGAACACAGCAACACTGCAGACAGCAGCAAAAGCTGAAACATGAAGAAGAAGATAATCTCTGCATTACTCACATAGAGTTTTTTGGCTGGCATTTTCTCTCTGTTCATTACACTCCTTCGATCATTTGGTTTTATATTCATAAGGAAATTTCTGATAAATTCAGAGTAGTTGAATTGACCGGTTTCGTTTATGTCATATTTGGTGACAAGGTCGTTGAAATCATCAGGTGGCAAAAGAACACCATACTGACTCAACAAATCTGTTGATTGAAAAAAATAGGCAAAGTTTTAAAAAACCTATTTCTACCTTTTCCCCATCACAGTTCAAGAATTTTAAATATATATATATATATATATGACTTTTATAACTGATTTGAAGAGCTAAACCAGGCATAAAGATTCAAGACTGAAATTCTCTCAGATTCAGAGCATAATGTCTTCACATTCTTATTTTTGATGTATATTTGGTTCAAAGGATTTGATGAACTTCAGTAAAGAAGAACTAACAACATAGTCTTTCAGGTAATTTTCAAAGCATCAATGAGATTGTTGCAGAGGTATTTCAGTTTATAGAGAGAGAAAGATGGTAAAAATATGGCTTATGAAACTTTATTCTATGCTAAATCTCACATGACATAGGTAGGAATGATGAATTATAGTTGCCATACAGGAGAAATTCTTACAGAATATCCCTAACTATTATGAAATTCAATACATATGTAATGGTTAATGGTAAATTTCCCAACATCCCCTACCCCAACCTTGACATTTATTAACTTAAAATGTTACCTCCAAATTGAGGAACACTGATGCAACCCGAGTTCTCCACATCCCAATCCCTGCACTGTTTCTGCATTTCACGCCAGTACCGAAAAACAGCATCTTTCACAAAACGTTCTGCCGTTTCAGCATTGACCATTGGGGTTCCTGCACGTGATCCTGATCTTGAGCTGGCACGTGAAAGTCTTGAGTATGGACGATTGCTCATCTAACACAATGAATAAAAGTTTGTCATCATTATAACAGTAAGACAAATGTTCTCTGTCTTTATGTTGGGTTGTTTTTGTTTTTAGTTGTGTTTTTTTTTCCAGTTTTTCAAGAGAATTTCCTTAGGATTGAAATGGTGGAGCTGGCAATGAAAGACAATCCCAAAAATCGTAAAGAATCAACTACAAATTATTTCTTGACTGGTTTTTGTTTTGTTTTGTTTTTTATTTGCTGCTTTTGTTGCTGTTTTTGTTTTTGTTTGTTTGGGGTTTTTATTTGTTTTTTTTTCTATTTGTCGTTTCTTTGAAGATATAGTACATTCTTATTCAAGTTAATCAAATTGAGTTATGACATATAATACTTTAAAGAAATAATTATAGGAGACAATTGCTCATACAGAGTGATAAACTCTGCTATCATATTAAACAAAATGAGAACTTAAACAGTATGCTAGAGGCATTGTTGCGGTAGAAGGGCTGGTGGATGTTCTTTAATCATTTATTACTTTATTCATATTTAAAGGACGCATCAAACAATTAGCGTTATTTTGATTTTGATCAAATTGAAAAGGAATTTCAAATTTCAAATTCAAGAAATCTCAAAGATACTTCATGAAATGACCTTCACTTAAAGATTGTGGAAAAATACATAAAAATTTAGTACCCTTGAGCCTGTTCTGCGAGACATGCCTGTTGCTGGTCTTTCTCCAAGTCCATCACCACTCCTGTTTGGTCTGGTCGTATTCATGGGCAAAGGAGCAAGATCAAATCCCGTGGGAACATCTTCGGAGAATTTCTTAAGGAACTGTTTGTATTCTACATTGCCATACTCATTAATTGGAGAGACGGCCCAGATTTTTTCAAACTGAAAGATATCAAATTTATATGTAAATAAAATCAAACTTAAGAATGAAATATGCACCAAGTGCAGGATAAATAAAATGGACTATACAATTCAACACATCAATGTACAAATAAACATAGCCCTTTACTTTAACTAACCTCTGTCAAAGCAAGGCAGCTATGCAAGCAATGTCACAATTACATCCAAAAAGCAAAACAATGGGATGGAAAACATTGCAGATATAATTGTACAATGAAAATGGCACACAGTTTCCCTTACATGCAATTCCTGAAAAATCTGTTCACTAAAAAATACAATGATTTTCATCACTAATTACAGAGGCTTCCAAAATGAGCTGTAGCTCACGAATAGAGCATTGGCCTGCTGACTGAGAGCTTGATTCCCCCTACAGACTCATTCATATTTCCCTTAAGCAAGAAATTTTTAGCCCTGTTTCCCTCAACCCTGGTGAAAATGGGGGCAGCTTTGGCTGGAAAAGTGGTCTACAAGAGACTTGCATCTATTCAGAGAATGATGGATGAATCTGTCATTGTCCACTTTAGCTCAAAAAGAACTATTGTACCTTAAGAGATATTTACCAAAATGCTTGATTCAATGCTGAAAAGACATACTCATTGTTGTAAATTACTATTATTATCCAGTTATGAAACACCTTCATTGATATCTTTAATGCTTTGAATAGTTAATCATAGAATGATAAGCTGGGCTGAAATCATAATAAAACTTTACCAAGATTCTCTTATCATTATGAACTATGAGACTTGAGAAAGTGATAAAAGAGACACAGTCTATTTATATTTTTAGAAAACCTATACTTTTCCCATTATAAAAAGAAATTTTATGAGTACCTGTTCACTGTTCATTCTCATCACATGTCTAGCCATGACTTCCTTCAAATCCTCTGCAGTAACAGAACCAATTCGTGCATAATCAATGCTCTCAAAATCTCTCAAAATGTTGTGGTAATGAGAGACAACTGCTTCATGGATTCTTTCCACAACTTCATCAACCGATACCAATGGATTCGGACCTGGGGGGAATGCATTTTCCAAGGACTGCAAATATTCCTCATTGATGTCAACCTGCAAGTTCAACAACGGGATGGGTTTGGTACTTATCATTATTCAGTCAGACAATTCATTGAATTAGAAATATGAATTAAAATATATCTTTTAAGAATCACCATGTCATATATCTGATATTCTGCTCAGATATGCAAGACTTAATTGATCTTGGTGCAACATTGATTCATTCTTGTTTTCAGTAGAACTCCAAATCATTATCTTTAGATATGAAATTTATGACTATAAATGTTACTATTTTTAAAAAAGGGCCAAGTGGCAAATGGTTTTTTCTTCTTATGCCTGAGAAGCTAGCAGGCAAGGGATCAGCATAACACCTTCCAAATAATCTGTTCCTTGACTTGCCTTCCAATAATCTGACAAAAAATCTTCCCAGCATCCGAGACTTACAGTATAATACGACAAAACATCTTCCAGACATCTTAGGCATACAGTATAATCTGATAAAATATCTTTCTGGCATCTTAGACTCACAGTATGATGTGACAAAAAATCTTACATAATAATACTGATATATCAACAAGGCCATTTCACACATAATACTTGATACATAAGTTAAATAAGAAATGAGCCATTTTCAGCCACAGGCTTTTTTTTTTTTTTAAAGAAATTCAGCATCAGATAGGGTGTTTAAAAAATGCATTTCTATTGGTAACACATTTTGTAAGATAAATGAAATACTTTCTCTCCATAAATCTATGCATGAAGAGAAAATCCTCTTTTTATTCATTTCTGAGAAATTTCTTTTAAAGAGTTTTATGCATAGCAATGGTCAAAAACTCTTGATTTTTAAAGGAAGACAAGAGTCTTCATTATAATTTGACAGCATTTCTCTCCTTTTGACGATAGAAGTCTTTATGTCTTTGAAAAGTCAAAATTAAGTATAATTTTACATAAGATTTCAACTTTGGATGCTCACATAATTTTCCTTACCTTTGCAGAGATAAAAGATGTTAAAAATTGATTGTAATCCACGCACTGGTCAGGCCCAATGGAGAGACTGGCTTTTATGTGTTTCCATTGAGGGTCAGTTGTGAAGAAACAAAAAGTATCCAGGACTCTTCTGAAGTCTGAAACAGAAACCTTCCCACTGTTGTCTTTATCAAATGCTGCGAGAGCCTGAAAAGGTATAATTTAACAAATTAACGGGAAATATGAAAATTTAAAAATAGAAGAAAAAAGAAAAAAACAAGTAAAAAACCTTCATATTTCATATCATGCCAAGAAAAACTTATTTTTGCTCTATAAAAAATGGAATGATTCATCATTCAAAAAGTCTTTACTGCATAAAGATATTGAATTATCTATTTGAATTGAAAATAAAATTCTGAATGTGAACAAGCAAATGAATCAAACAAACCTTTATTATGTCATCAATATTTCTTTCAACTCTTCCCCTCAGTTTTTTCTCTGCTTCTTCCGGGCTAAGTTTCTGGAATTCTTCAAGTCGAATATCCACTGGTTGTCGTCCGTAGCTCGACTTTCTGCCATCTTCAAAGGCTTTTAGAAAGTCATTGTAATCAATGCGGCTTCTGTCTGAGGGAAGTCCAATTCTGTCATTGAGAAAAATAATTTATGCAGTTGAAAAATCAAATGAAGAAATTTTCGATTCCTTCCAGGAGCAGCTGAGAGGAAAGTCCTTTTGCTTAATGGGAAGTCTAGGAGTGAATTGTAGCTCAGTTGGTAGAGTGGCTGACTGCCATGCAAGGTGGCCCGAGTTCGAACCCAACCACGCAGTAGATTTTTTTCGGGGCCCCTTGTTCACCCAGCAGTATAAATGGGTAGCTAGGTCTTTCTAGACTTGGCAGAAGTAAAG
>JAOWAY010214589.1:0-10036 GCA_028565895.1 Goniobranchus geometricus | reverse complement strand
GAAAGAGAAAAAAAAATCAATAGGTGTTCGATTATTAAAAATATGGCTACAATTTCAAATCCAGAATCAACAACTACTTTACGATAAAGCTAGTTTAAAAATAAAGAAAAGCAGATTAGATAACCATTGAAAAGAACACAACATGTTTCATGAACCTACAGAACAGCCTGATCTCCAGCAACATAGATTTAGGAAGCCCTAATTTTAGTTAAAGAGTCAGGTGAAGAGGCCTTAATGAACACTGAGCCAGTATATCTCACGTTCAAGTTCAAGTTAGGGGGGGTCCACCATGAAAAAGCAATAGAAGCTGTAATAGTTTGCAAAGACAAACATGAGGCCCTATAGTGGACATTCAAATCACACTGCACTACAAAGAATTCCACGTAGATTTAGATTGATTTTGCATATCAGTATCTTATCTGTATTTTGAGTTGTTCACTCAAAAAGTGAAAACAATAAATATTTAGCTATCATGACTTTTTCATGGGCTTGCTCTTTTAAAGTTAGGCAGATAAGAAGTCATGAACATACCTTGACATCTAAATGGACTGTATTTGTTTTATGGACAATGTCAAGTGCTTCAATAAGGTTCTTGATAATCTGGGCTGTCTTAGCCTCTGACCATTGTTCATCTTGGCAAATTCTATCCAAAAGCGTACCATCCTTAATACTTTGTAGGGTTAAGATAATTTAACAAATCAAAATCAAGTGTAACGATAAAAGACCAAAAAAAAAATCCTATTAGCACATTATTGTATGGATAGAGAATTGACCACCATCTTTATAAATTATAATGAGTTTTTCTGTTCATATTCAAGTAAGCTTTAAGCAAGAGGTTATCAAATAAGATTTTTTCCCCAAACATTTCAAATGAGTCCTAGTACTTCATAAAAAGGGCAAAATGATTAAAAGGATACATCTCTACGACCAGAATAAGCTGACGCTTAGTTTCATAAGCGTCATGAAGTTTTTCTATACGGGCGTCATTCTGCTTCAAGAGAGCATCAAGCTCAAGTCGGAAGAAGTCTTTTTCATTTTCCTCTCTGACATGTGTAAATTTTGCTGCAAATTCCTGTCCTGAGGATTTTTCAATTACACGGCGCACAATGCTATGACGGCCTCTGTACAACAAAGGAGCAAAGAGATTACCATGTTAAAGGCATCGAAGAAGTTTCTCAAAAGAACCTTGTAAAGTTTTTCCTTTTTTTTAAACTTATGAAATACACTTCTTAAAAGTTTTCACTCAATTTCATTCAGACTAAAATTGATGAAATAGGTAACCAGACATGAAATATTTCTTAAATTTTCAAGTCTGTCAGATTTAATGAAAGTAATCGATAAATTTCGTATGATAAAAGTCAAATATCTCTGAAAGCAGCCTAATGCAAGTCTTTTTACTTACCGCCCAAGCTCCTCTAAAATATAATAATCATCCTCAATGTTTGTAGTTTTATAGAACACAGTGGTCTTTGGTACTTCATCTGTTGTCAAAAAGAAAATTGACAAATAAATAAAACAGCCGTAACTGGGGGTTCAAGAGATAATGCTCATTCTTGAGGTCTTCTGGGATCACTTATTAAGAATATTCACATATTTTTAGCGACTTGGGGTTTCATATCAGCTTGCAGAAATGGGAATTCTTCATGTACATTCTTTGGATGAAATTTTCTTTCTTGTATCATAAGACCTCAAGTACAGTGTACCTGAAGCTGACATGCAGCCGATCCAATGCTGACAATATGTTGGGGTCAAAACAGGGCCAAAGTATGCAATGTAGGTTGCATGGGTTGATGGCAGGTTCAATTTGAAAAGACTCAAACAGATGCAGTGCAAATTATATTGCACAGATTTTTAAGCCAACATTTTGTTGGTGTCGGACCAGCAGCCTGTCAATGTTGGGTCCACTATATTTGAGGCTTTAATGTGTCATAAGTATGAGGCAAACAATTAAAAGCTACCAGTAAGGTTATTGAATTAACCTCATTATTCCACCAAATCATTTTTCAAGAAACTTTCTCCATCTTTATAATATATCAAACTTTCTCAGTGATGATGAGATTCTACTACTCCCAAATACATGAGGACATTCACGATAATATTCACCATCAACAGTAAGACGGGCAGTGCAGAAAACTTTTCCAGCCACATTTTCTGCCATGCAAATATAACAGCCGGCATCTGCTGGAATTGAATTCTCAACATCCAAAGTCCATTTGTCATCATCCTGACTGACCTGTGATCAACGTATTTGCAGATTGAAAATTAATTACAATAAAAAATTTATAATGACAAAATAAAAGTGAAAATAATTTTTAAAATATATGCTCCATGCACTGAACTTGCATCATATGAAGCTAAAAATTCAGTCAAACAACTCCTCCGCTAAATCCGTAACTGTCTTATTGTTAGGGATTCCAACTCATATCTGACAATATCTTAATCACCTTGTTAAGATGATGTATTATTGTAAGGGCTTCCAGATGTTAATCGAAATACTAATTGACACATACAAAATCAACAACTTAGCATCAATAGAAGACAAAACATCCCACCACCTCCCGTTGCACACCTGATCCATTCCTTGGAAAAGGCTCCATACAATGATTTTTCTAATCCAACCATGTTTTGTTTTTTTTTTAATGGTAATCATCCTCTTTGAATGTAGATTATGGAGAATAAACATATACTTTGTTTTGTTGGAGAGGATGATTTTTTGCCATTTTTATCTGATGATACATAAATTGAAAAATATACATAAACAAAAAGCTCATTTCAAAGATAAACAATCATCAAGACTGTACTTTTTTCACCCAAGTCAGAAACTAATTGAAGTACAAAACCAAAACCATTTGTGCATCCTAAAAAGCCTTTTGCGTTCCAAGTTGGCCCAAACTCAGCTTTATATAATAAATATATTATGGCGAATTTCTTCAGAGTGCAAATATGAAATGACAGATTGTTATCTTGAAGATTTTCATCGCAAATGTAGTCTATTTGGCCCACAGGTGTCCAATCTGGCAGAGAATCAGAGGGAGTTGCATTGTTAGAAGGGGATTAGGAGATTTTGGTGTCTTGTGCGCATGGCAGAAAGAGGGTCCGTTGGAGCTGGTATAGTGTTAGAAACCTCTCTTCCACAGTTGTGTTGCTTGTGGAACTTTGACGCTGTGGGGGTCCACACTGCCAAGAAGGAAACAGGACACAATCCACGCAGGAGAGAGAGACAGGTTAGATCAGAGTCTCCCTAAATCTATGTTCCTCAGAGATCTAGATCTAGATATCTATTTTCTCACTGGGACACAAAGATCAGTGTGGTGTGTTTGTCATTCGAAGAAACAAGAGTAACAATCAACTTTGAGGAGCCTTGTACAAGCTTCAACCCAAAAATAAATAGAACTTAGAAATTACACGATAATTAAGACATATAAATAGAAAGCAAGACATGACTAGTCACATTTGTGAAGAGCTGTGTAGTTTTGTTTCCTCATGAAAATCAGTACGCATTACCATTGCACCTCTCTTTCAATACAAAAACTGTTTAGCTATTAACTCATTAAACAAACCTTTAGTCTTGCTGTTTCTGTAACTGGCCTCCAGTCTTTCATAAACTTGACAGTTGGGTAGGGGATACCATCCACTTGACATGAAAACTGACCTGCTGTAGATGACTCCAGTAAAAGATCCTTCATTGGCTCCAAGAATGTCGGTGGATCTAAAAAAAAAAAAAAAAAATACAATGTATTGACTGACCAGACATTAACTGTACAAAATTTTCAACAAATTTGCTATTACAACTAAGTACTAAATATCATCATAAACCAGCCTAGCTTGCAATTTTTGAATAAGTTTTAAATCTTTTTGAATTAGGCTACAGTTATTTCAAGAGAAAATTAGACATAACATTGACACCTGTCAACTTCACATTCTGAGTAATTTCCATGCAATTTTAGATCCTTTTTTCGGAAAGGAGAAACACTTGACTGAATAAATCATGAGAAAGAGAGATTTCAAGCCTTTTCCAATCACTTTCATGATTTATCCAAAAGTCATAAATTCATTAGAAGAAGCAGGTCAAAGTGATAAAAATAGCTTTTATTTCAATTGAATAATTAAAGTAAAAAAAAAAAAAGGATTTCAAACCAGTTCAATTACTGGATAAAAATGTTATGATTGCAGTTTAATTCTAATAAGTAGATAAATACATTTTGAAAACTACTATATTTATCCATGAAGTGAAATTTGGTTTTTGACTTTTAACTGAAAAGCGAGCGTCAGACATAGAGAAAAGCGCCATGAAAACGGTGGCAATAAGGGTTATTTACATTGCCAAAGGCTTAAATCACAATTCCCATACTGGAGAATTGAACCCGCTAACCTTTGGAAGCTCAACACACTATCCACCGTACAAATGAGACCATTATCTCACATCCACAATTATAATGAGCTTTCTCTTCTTCCTTGTTTCCTTCTTTAGGAGTCCTGTCTAGAAAAGACATTGATGATCATGGCTCTACATTCAAGTTTGTCATGAGCATCGTTCTCTTTGAATTTTCTTTAATTTTCAGCATTCAAAGAAAGAGGCCTGGGAAACACTTTCATTGTACAGTCATTTGGAAAAAGGAATTTACCTGCAATTTCTAACTTGACTGTTAATGACTTTTCACCCAATTCATTCTCAGCAACACATTTGTAATTTCCAACATCAGACCACAGCATTGGAGTAAACTCTAGCACAACCAACCCTGAAAAATTGAACAAGCCAAATAAAATATTGGAATAAGAAGATTTGTCAGATTTATCTTATATGCTAAAAACCATAAGAATATTCATAAACAATTTTGTTCTTCCCTTGGCCATGAGATACAGATACTGTCAGTTATTAGTATTCAAGTAACGTTTAGGGACATCAGAAAAAATGCTCAGGGTTTAAATATTGACTGATAAATACAATCTGCTAAATGACAAAAATTATGTCATAATTTAAAAATACATTCAAAAGGAATTTCTTTCAGCCTTATTTACATAAAAGCTACAAACTGTTTTAACTGCAACAAGGAATCTAAAAAGAGCGTTTTAAACTGTAAATTGATCAAAAATCAAAACAAAGCTCCAACAGTTCAACATCCATCAAAAAACAAAACACAAGGTTTAGATTGAAATGAAAATGACAGTTAACTTTAGATCATGCAGACATCAAGATTAGGCTATCTGATTGAGTTTCAAAATTCAATTCAGTTACTAAAGCAGGTATTCGATATGTCAAACTTGAATGTCAATGCACTTTGTAATGCACTACGACAATGAATATGATTGGCGGAAGACTAGCACCTCTAAGTACTTCTTTAAATTCACCAATATCTTGGTACTGTCATATCTAAAGATAATGAATGCTTTTCAGGTGACCAACAGGTAGAAGGCAAGTGGTTTGAGGTTGGCAGAGTGTGAGGCTCAAACCTCTTCTGCTCTTTCGCTAATAAATCAGTGTGGGTGTTTTGTGAAATAAGGTGTCTCTTGTAATCGACTTATAGCAAAAAAGTTGTGGAAGCCTGCAGTATTTTGCTTTATGGCAAACAAATTCCTTTTGAATGAACTTCCTTTCACCCTAGTCTCATGGAGTTTCATCAAAGAATTAAGATTAGAAGGATTTCTCATACTGAACATTTTTCTGGACCTACTTACTGGTGGTCTTTCCCTACCTGTAGGTGTTATGTATCCTTCATGTCTGTCTCCATACATGATTTTCTTGTCATTGAAATACCAGTCGACATTTGGCAGAGGCAGGCCTCTCATTTGCAGGGTTATCTTCACAGGGCGAGCAACAATACCATACTGCAAGGATGGGGACTCAGCTTCAACAAACTCTGGTGCAGTCGCTGTCAATCAGAGGGTAGACTTATGAAATATATTCTTTGATCTCAAATCATGTTCAAATAAAACCATGAGGAATACAACAAAGGATGATATTTTTATAACTAATAAATCAAATGGAAATTCTATGTACATTCATTCTTTCACACAGGAAATAAATTCTTCATGGGAAGACATCATATTGAAGAAAAATAGATTTAAATGAGTGAGGTTTCTAAGCGGATAAATATAATTAAAAAATGAGTCTCAGGCTTGGTATTCCTACAGATCACAATCAGTAACAAAAGTCAAATCTACTTGAGCTCATTGAGAAAAGGTCCTATACAAATGACTGTAATATAACATACAATCAATTCTTCTAATGAGACAAAAAAAATCATTTCATAAATTTAAGGCAATTGACAAAATATCAAATGCAGGTTACTGTGCTACTAGGTGTTTATCCTCTTGTAGGAGATTGCCATTTTCATTCAGTTAAAAAAAAACGACAAGAAAAAGAAAACTTCTTCAATACTGTAAAAAAATGAAAACATACGAGTTGTATCTGGGGTTTTCCCTGAGAACATTTCGTCTTCCTCTATTTCTTTCTTCGAATTTTCCCTGGACAGAATCTTTGGTATGGAAGTACTCCTTTCCATTGACATGGATCTCTCCCTTGAAGTTCGTCTTTCAACTGAACTGAATCTTTCCACTGAGCTACGCCTCCTCATAGTTCTTGGCTCTACTTCTGGAGCATGCTCTCGAGTAAGAGTCACAGGAAGGGTAGGCTCACTCATGCCAGAATCATTGAATGCTCTGACTCTAAAAAATTGTATCATAAAACAGAAGGTCAATATGAAAGCAATTACCGTACAGATTCTATAATGGCAAAAAAAGAGAACTAGTAAACTTCCTATAAATTAATGCCGAGATCATGATGAGGTCTGAAGACTTATCATTGAATCTCTTATGTATTCAATGAACCTGTTGCTTCGTGAAATTTTCATTTAATTTGAATATAGTTATTGAAGTTACCTGGATTCTTGTTTTTTAAATCAATTCTATGGCTGACAAGAGAGCAGAAGACAGGTTCTCTAAATTATCTTACCTGAACATATAATCTTGATCAGCCCTGAGACCTGTTACCTTGTATTCACAATCAGGCACATTTTCATTCAATTTCATCCACAGATGATTGGGTGGTTCACGGGACTCAACGATGTAATAAATCTTGATCTGGTGATTTTTGTTATGAAATAAGATCTGATGATGCTCCAAGTCATAAAATACAGGTTAAGGATTTCTAAAGCACAAAAATGACTCAAAAACAGGTAAGTTTGATCAATTATTTATAAACGTATACACCACTTTAATTATAGACAGATTTCTGTATCAATAAAGAAGCACAGGAAGAATTAAAGTCTAGGGTAGAGTCTGTATTCATCTTTTCTCTTTCCTTTTTGTTTTGTTTTGTTTTTTGTTTTTTTATCCCTCAAATTTTTGTGACTGTCCTGTCCTACTTTCCTCATGCTGCTCATTCCAATTTTGCCATCGAAACCATGCCCAGGATCATCATGTCGCATACTCAGAGCCAGAAGTCCATAGGGAGTGTGTCTTTGTTGGGCCGCCTGAGACCATCAAGGGCCCTGCAATGCTGCTGGGTCAATTTGGTGGTGTTCAGTGGTGCAATCTTTTTACACTACCTACCAACCCCCCTACTAATGACACTATAAGGTAAGTCAAGGAGCTAGACTGAGTGAGACACCCACCTAGAATGGTGATCTCCACAACATCCTTCCAACAACATTCTCCCATGGGTCTCTAATCCCAAAGACTCCAACACAAATTCATTTACTACAGGCACGGAAGTGTATAGGGAAACTGAAACTGAGATCACCATGAGGTCACAATAACAGGGGCCACCGAATGAGATTAAATTTTCTTTTAATGGATGATGGTGATGAAGATGACACAGTGATGATGTATGGATGTGCATCCATTAAGTGGATGAAACTCTACTGTGCATTTCCAGTATTTCAAATGGATCCATAACACATCCACTCTGGGTAGGAACCAGCTGGGGCCCTGAAAAAATCCCAGTGACTGTGGGATTTGAACCCATGTCCTTCAAGACGTAAGTCCGTTGTGCTAACCCCTATGCTACAGCCACTGGGTCTGTATTAATCTTTTAATTAAGTGTTTGAATGATGGGCAGTCATTGGTATAAAACTGAAACAGTTAGTATGAAACTAACTTAGCATGAGAGAAAAGGTATGCAAAGTCTGCTGCCAAGAGTGGATGTTAAATAGAGTGGGGAAAATGGATCACAGCCAGTTTGTAAAGATTTAATTCTAACTTCATCAAAAATATTTTTCTTATTAGCTGTTATCAGCTTGGTAAGAGAAGGCAGAATGGCAGAATAGCAGAATGTCAAATGCTTTATGGGTGTGATAGTTGGACCCTCTCAGCAGAGTCATCGTAAAGTCTGCAAGTCTTCCAATGCAAAGGCTATGGGCATATCCCAAGATGACAGTGTGAAGAGATAGTAGAACAAATGAGCATGTCCTCAAACAAATTAACAATCATTATTGGACATGAGACCCGCTGCTGTCTGTGATTCAATGCTGAAAGCTAGCATGGTATCAGCACGTATCACGACACAATACTCTTTCAAACATTGTGCATCAAACCGGCTAAAGTGCTAGCTGGACAACATACAGGACTGGACCATACTTGACAATCCAACCCGAATAAGACGAGCGGAAGATCATGCTGGCTGGTGAGCTTTGACTACAGAAGCATGCTTCATATCTCCTCTGCGTCCACCCCCAGTCAGGAGAACGAGGCGAGAGATGAGGCGATCAGGTGGGACTCTTTATTCCTTGTATATACCTTTCTCTGATACTGAGTCAAATTCATTTCATGTAGCATTGAACATAAGGGAAAGGTTTTACATTGTATGAAATGAAGTTTTTTACCTTTTTGCTGATGTAGCTGGGCATGCGAGCAGCAGGCCATGACAAAGTAAGACTTGTTTCTGTGACATCTGAGATGATTGGGCGACCATGTGGCACTCTTGGTGGTACTGAAAGTGTAAAGCATAATAATGTTCAATTTTTTTCAGACCTGTCGTCCCATAAATTTCCTTTTAAAAATGCTGTGTATTTTAAGAGGAATTTTCAAATGTAAACGCATGTAAAGCTTAATCTTTTTACTTTCAAAAATGTTTTTGTGACCAAGCAAATACCTTTTTTTGGGGTGGAGGGGGGATCTCCTTCTCAAACCCAGAATTTATGTAGCACATTTAAGCTTCTTAAGATGTAAGAGAATTTTCTACTTTGGCTGGATTCAAAGAGACTTTAAAGACACATTTGTTTCTAGAAGGCTTTCAGGGACTATTATGACTGGTATTTCTTCATCATATTAATGTTAAATTCATAGAGCATCTTTGGGGAAAGTCGTTAGTTGAACAATCAAGTCTAAGTCCAAATCTTAACTGATTTCAATGTCAAAAGCTGCACATCCTTTAATCGAGGAGACTTAAAATATCCTTTGCATAGCTGTTCTTCTTCTTTCTCATCCTGTTTTCTTTATATAAGAATACTACTTTAAGTTATGGAAAAAGGGATCTATGCAGCAGTATATATAAAGCTCACCTCCTTCTGAAAGTGTGTCAATGTAACTGTAAGAGGACCTCCTTGAACTTGAAACAGATTCCGAGTCTCTTTCCCTTGAAGCACTGCTCCGCATGAGTGAAGGGCCTGGGGGCATTTTTTTTACAACATGGCAAAAATTTAGCAATGTGGAGGAATAACAATTATACCCAATGCATGATTTAAAAGAAAGCTTATTGGATAATAAAGGGTTTATTCCTTTAAAAGAATTATATCATTCTGAAGTCAAAAGTAAATGAAACATTCAAATAATTAAAAATCATCTAATTTCTAAATAGGATATGATAGTACATGTTTAATGAATGAAAAACACAAACAATAAATAATTTAGTTATTATGGAAATAAAATATTTTAGATCATGCAGTAAACCCTAAATATGGGAAGTATTTTCCTATTTTTTCTTCTTCTTCTTCTTCTTCTTCTTCTTCTTCTTCTTCTTTTTCTTCTTCTTCTTCTTCTTCTCCTTCTTCTTCTTCTTCTTCTTCTTCTTCTTCTTCTTCTTCTTCTTCTTCTTCTT
>JAOWAY010214478.1:0-10037 GCA_028565895.1 Goniobranchus geometricus | reverse complement strand
ATATTACAAAAGACAATGGTTTTTTAGAGGTGATATCTTTAGCCCTTTGTCATTATTTAGGTCTCTCTTTCCCTCCTTATTTCTCAGTTAATATAACTTATGGTAACACTTTTTTTAAATTGTGGTAATCTGTTATGCATTATAACTTATTTCTTATTTAGATTGATTTGGGACAAGAATTAAGTTATTTTCGGTTTTTTTTCTGCCTCCTGCTTAGTGTCATTCTCCATCCATTTCAGTATGTCTAGATGCAGATACAAGCAATACCGTTGTGATACATGTAATCATTTTACTATATTGGCTCTCTATGCCCCCCCCCCCTTTTGCCTATCTATACATTTCAAATTACATCATTTTTTTGGCGACAGATCATGTCTTCCGTTTCCGCCATAAATAGGCGGAAAATAAAAGAAGAGAACCCGGAGCAGTATGCCCTCTATAAGATGAAGGAAAGAGAGAGGGTGAAGGCATACCGTGAGAAGAAAAAACAAAAATGGCTGCAGGAACCCCATACACGGGCTCAGGAGCAGGAGCATGAGAAAAAGCTTCAACTTAGTCCGTAGGCTAATTTTTCAACTTTTTTTTCCTAATTAGGCCAAGGAAAAAAGGGTATTATATAAAGGTTTCACTTTCATGTTATATATGATTCATATGATTAATGCTTTCAATTTGTGTCATTTTCCCCCTTTTTATCTGATCAGAGACCAAGCTCGCCGCTACTACTTGGCGAAGAAAAAGGGGAGGGATACCAGGTCCGCCTCTTCGAATGGGGATACTGGCACCCCTGACCCCATGCCACCTCCACGCAAGACTAAAGGGATTTGACGCCAGAAGAATATCGTCTTCACAAGAACAGGTTAATGCATAATGATATAATATACTTTGGTCAAGTTAAAGAAAATTTGTCAGGAAAAAAAAAATGTGATTTTGTCTGTCAAGTCTGGGAAATATCTTCACAGTATTGTCTTTATACGTTATTTACCATTCAATTTTAACATAGAAAAAATATGTGTTCAAAAAAGCTTGATTTCATAAGTATATATATGCCTCATACAGAGTTCTTGAACTGAACTGTTGCCTTGGTTTATCTTCGATATTTTTCTCATTACCCCATGTTTCATCGTCTTATGGTAATTTTTGTCAATCTTATCCATTTGCAAGTTTGCGAGCAGAGTCAAGGGCATGGCAAAGTGCTCAGAAGAAACGGCGCATCTGGGAGAAGAATAGGGAATATCGGCAGAGGAAGAAGATGGTAGCCCAAGGCAATGTATCTTCTAGTATTTCTCCCGGTGCCCAGGAAGCCATCCGTACAACAGCCCTTCAAGAACCTCAGCCTTCACCACTGGCTGCTCTACCAGGCTCATCAGGGGTGGTGAAACCTGGACATGCCCCGGACACCCCCTAAGCGGTTGCCGAAAACAGTCTACAATCTAACCTCACAGATCAAGACTACATTGAAGAGGAGGGTGGGCGGGCTACTTATGCCCATGTGGTGAGGAATCTGGCAACCCCTCGGACATCCGAGAAGCGGAAGGCAATTTGTGCTCTGGGGTTCGGATTCATCACTTCCCTGCTGCGGCGGTTGTGCGGGTGGCAATGAAGTTTCACAGACAGCGCAGGTTAACTCCTGGAAGGCAGGCCAGAGTGTCTTTGAAGAACAAAGTTCAGGTGAGTATTGTACATGTATTTGCTGCATTTCAATGCAGTAGGCTTCTCTACCTTTGACCATATTTTATTCCTTGTCTGTCTCTGCTTCATCTGTAACTTCATCTTGTCACAAATATTCTCTTTTCATGTCATTGTCAGGATTGTTGGATTTTATTTTTTATCCTGTTCTTTCATCGTTTCAAAAAATCAGTTCTTTATCCGTGCCACAGGCGTGTTGCCAATGGCATCTTTTAAATGTCTGCAGTTATTTCCCTTCACAGAAATTATCCAATTTTCATTGCATAATATGATGTCACGAGGGCCTTCACTATCTCTGCAACATACATTTTTACAATCCTTCGACCTTAGCCTTTAATTTGGTATGCAATACTTGTATATATTTTAAATTTCCCAAAAATTAGATGAAAAAAAAGGGAAATGGCATTAACCCAATCTGTGGAACCTGCCTATTATGGCAAGGTATTTCATCAGTGGGACTTTTTGTTGTAGTATAGTGTTACACTTTATGAAGCCATTTTGTTTTCTCTCATATCTTCCTGTAAACTTTTATTCTTTCTGGTTGTTTTTGTCATGATTTGCTGTAGATCTTAAAAACATTGGTGAACGTTATGAAAAATTTTCTCTTTGATGTTGTCTTTATCATGATTTTCTGTAAACTCAATGTATGACCATAGCTTTTTTTCTCTTCTTTTGTCAGTAATCTTCTTTTAGTGTTTATGTCAGATTTCCTGTATAAGCCAAGAGGCCTTATGAAACAATCTTTTTTGTTTTTGTTGACTTGAGATGTAAACAGAGTGTCTAATGTTACCCTATGAAACTTGTTATGTCCAACTGTTTGGGAAATTTTATTTGTCAACTATCAAACACATTTTTTTCTATTTCATAGTGTCATTGCTTTTGTCATAATTCCTGAGGTCTATGACAATTAGTTAAGCTCCTATAGAAGCGGGGGGGTTTTCCCTCTCTTTTTAAAAAAAAAATCTGTTTCATTGTCTTTTTCCATTGACTTTTTTGTTTACGTAGATCTGTTTTCCTCCTAAAAATATTTTCAATGCAGCCACACGTATTTTACTTTGTATTGTGTCGGTCCCAAGCCCGTTGTGCAGAGGGAAAAGGCTTTTTTGGCAGTTCTCAGATTCACTTTGTTGTATCTCTCTATCCAAAATTTGTTTTTTTCTCTATCTATATGGCTACTGTTGTCTTAGGTTACCTCGGCTGACGCTGCCGTGAGTGGGTCTCACCCAGTTGCAGTGTCGACCACGCCAACCTCGGCCCGATCGACACTTGGGTCAAAGGTCGCTGGCTACAGCCCCTGTTTACCGACCACGCCCCTCAGGGCCCGCCTGGTGGCCGGAGTAGGGGAGACAACCCATATATCTATGGCTGGCCCTTGGCCTTCCACTATTGTCTCCCCTTTGACGTCCTCTTTCCAACCACCTCCGGTTTTTCCTGGGTTTTACCCCCACATACCAGGTTGGCCTTATGTTGGCTCAAGGCCAGCCCCCTTCAGCAGTGCCTCAGGGCTCTGCCCCCTATTTCTTCCCCTTGAGGTTTGAATTCTGGGGTCCAGCCCACTCCTGGACCTGGACAGGCCCCCCCGAGCTGGTCTCTTTGGGGCCCTGGCCTACCCCTATGGCCTCTCATTCCTTCAGTGGGGCAACTGCAGCCTTTGGCTTTTGGTGCCCCCTGGTGGACGGTGTCAGTGGCGGATCCCGCTCCAACGCAGGTTTCTGCTACTGGTTTCAGGGGTCTGTTCCCGATCCGGGGTTTGGAGGAACGTTCCATGCTGGCATGCCAGCTCGTTCCTCCATCCCTCGCTTGGGGGGCCTCTTTTGAGCTTCTTGCCCTGTTATCATCAAAATAAAATCTTGTGTTCAAATTACACAGTCTTCTTTCTTTATGTTTCCCCATCACAAACATGTCATTTTCATTACCTTTAAGCATCGTTAAATCGTTGTAAATATTTTACTGAGCCTATAACTCCAATGTCAAGCACGTTCAGGCATTCAGTTATCCATGCTCCCGGCCCAACCTCACTGACAAAAATATTCATTGTTTCATTGGAAATTGACCAATCGGCAAACAGTTTTCACCAACAGGAAGTAGAAAATTTGAACTTTCCAACGATACCATGTGATCTAAGGTAGGAGCAATGGAACTGCAGTCATTGATTGAAAAGTTCGCAAAGCGAAAATAGAGTATAGAGGTTAAAACATTAAGTCAGTGGACCTGGAGTAGATCACTGGAAAGCTTAACCATTCTTTTATCCAGGGTTAAAATTCCATTACTATGGAATAATTTGTAGGCGAACAATCTGGGTCTACATTCAACAAATGCGGCCCATTATCTCAGACTGGGTGCTAGGCCGCCATGGCCGATCAGCAGTTGTCAGCCACGAAACGAAATACCGAAGTCGGCGACAGCGGTGATGGAAATGTCGATGAAGCGACAGCTGGAACACCAAATTTGTGTAAGTTATTTCTGTTTTATATATTATTTCAATATAAAATGCAAATTTATAAGTTTAAACTGACAATAATGATCTACAGAGTGACTGAGACGCTGACTCGGGCTAGGTCTAGCTTTGAAACCGAAGGAGGCTTGAGCCGTCCACCGCGTCGTGATTTCGAAGAAGGATCTAATTTTAGTGCTACGTTGAAACGTCTCAAAAGTTGTCATATTTAGCGGAAACTTGTTAATTGTGACGATATTCGGTCCACTTTAAACTATTTATACTGTATTTGTGGCTTGAGAATGTGTTGAAAAATTGGCATAGAGAGAAACAAAATGTCGGCAGCGATCGACCATAAGGTGAATGAAAACTACAACTAGCTTTTGCTGAAACAATAAATGGCGCCACCGCCCACTTTTAATCAGGTGGCTTTTAGTTCTTAGACTTGAATTTTAGAATTTCGTCGCATTTCACTTGTAGAACTTAAACAAGTTTACATTAGATATGAATATTTTTGGCTTCTATATAGATCTACAATGTACATCTGAAGTCTAGATCTTGATATAGATCTAGATCCATTAAACATTTGTTTTGTAATTGAACTGAAAATAAGAGCTAGACCTGATCTGGCATTCCATTCCTGTCTGTATTTGCATTATATTATTCTTCAAAGGAAATGTAGATCTATATATGAGATAGTTAGTCTATGTAACTCAAAAATCACAAGCTCGAGAAAACATGAACTTCTCATTTCGTCATCATACAGCTTATCCTGTTATGAATTTTTTCCAAAGCATCTAAAGCAGTTTCATGAAGCCCACTTTAGAAATGCATTATCATTGAAGGAAAGGTGTCTTGGGTTATTGGTTTATGTATTAGATCCATCCCATTGATCTCACTATTTCCCCACTACCACCATGTAAAGCCATAAAAAATCAAAGATTATGTTTCTCTTTTCAAAAGATGATTCTGTGTTCGAGGCCCTGAGGGATCATTTCACAAAGCATGGACGAGGTCCAAGGAAAGCATTGCCAATCTTGCCTTCTGTTAACAACAGGATACTGGCGCAGCTGAAGCTTCTGAAGTATGAAGTCAGTGGGACATGGGAAGAGGTAACTATCCATTTTCTCTTTGTACATTTAACTATTAAAACCCTCTTGCTTATTATTTTCTTTGCTTGATTTTTTTCATTTTTCCTCTCTTCTGTTCTTTTCCTTTCTATTTTTTTTTTTCAAACATAACACTTTTGTTTGTTCCTTTCAAAGCAGAAAAGCACTATTTCAGCAAGAAAGCTACCAAAATGGGCCAACCACTGTGTAGTGCCATGACCATGATAATGGGGTAGCTTTTATTATCCAAAGAAATTTTCAAGACCTAATGCTCTCCTCTGCCACTGATGCATCTGTTATGGGTTGGGGTTTTTTTTACATGAAATTGTATGTGAAGGTAAATTTGTTAGTGTAAACATTTGTAACTCTACGTTGTGTACAACAGACGTTAAGCCTTAAATCTCAGTTCCTAAGCGATTTGCAGGTCAATGGTTAATTAACTCTTCCCTGATTATATGGATTAGAAGTCTCGATGGATTCTCTTTTGACACTCTCTCTTCCTCTACGCCATATGTCTTCCTCTACACCATATGTGGGTTAATATTAACAAAATACCGGTACAATCTTTTCTTTACCAACTCATCAGGTTATGACATGGTTTAACAAACTGTTTCCCAGCCTGTCCGTCACAAGTGGATGCCTCATCAACAACATTGAGCTTGAAGCATCCAAAGAAACCGACATCGAGCTTAATGAAGAAGTGAGCTTCAACAACGTGTCTCCTTCACTACAAGCCCTTGGACTGACAAAAAAACATTCTGTTGGATGACCCTGCAAATTTTCAGCCCATCACACAGTTCTCTTGTCAGGTTTTTTTTATCAAATCATGTTATGTATGATTTACAGCTGTTCAGAGGGAAATATGCTCGTCCCCATAACTTTATTGTGAAATGGTTCAAAAGATTTTTGGAGCTTTGCTCTACAAGAAATCATGTCCAACCTGAAATCATTTCCAAATTGACAGATAGTCAAGTTAAATCAAAAATTGCCTCAATTATTAAAAATGATAAAAACTTTCAAAGGGGAACAGCTAGGGAAGAATCAAAAAATATATTTTGAAAATTCTGAATTTTTGACCATTAAGCGCAAAATTTATGAATCTGAAAAGGAGACTGAATGGACACCTGTTCAGAAATGTCCTTGTTTTTCTGATATGAAACAATTAAAATAAAGAAAATATACTTGTTAAATCAGAATGTGATAGATTAGGACAGCAAAATGAAAGTTTGTCTCTCTTAGTGAATATTTTAAAAGAAGAGAATAAAGAGTTGAGAGTTGAAGAAAAATGAACATTTAATGCCAGAGATAACATCTCTAAAATCCCAAGTGAAAAGTCAGAGCATTTCAAACAAGGAATTAGCCCAAAAGCTTTCAAACTTAAAAAAGACAAAAATTTACAAAAGAAATACTTACCTGAAGAAACAATTAAAAGGCTTAAGAGACAGAATCCAAATCAACCAGAAAGAATTCAATACTTTTACATCTGTTTCTGAGAAAGAATTGACCATTAAAGACAGAAATTTCAAAGCTCAGGACAAAAATCAAATCAGAGCAAACAGTAAAAGCAAGGTACAGAAAAAAAACTCAATGAATGGTCATCTTTAAAAAGTTATCTCCAAAATGAAAAAGAAGGGTTAGAAATTAAATTCCGAGAGGATAGATTTAACCAGTTTTCAAACGACATATGAACTAACCGATTTAATAATGTTTTTTGAAAATACATCAGCAATTTTGTTTCATAGGGAGGACATAATAGAATTTTTATCAGACTATGTTTCAAATACCAACTTGGAGCTCAGAAGTATCCTAGCTGATCTCAAGGATGACAAACTTGTCGCAATGAAAACAGCAATTTCTCTGTTTCATCCTAATTTTACTGTCCTTATTGGACTTTGATGAAAAGTGACACCTCATATGGGGATTTTCCTAAATGTGTTAATGAAATGAAAAAAAGCCACAGTGAGTGATCTGATGTAGACTTTGATTTTCAAACACAGAATGTGAAACCTGTTTTTAGTGATGAATTCAAAATACAACCAATCTGTAAGCACAATCCTTGTCATTGTCAATAAAGCCAAGGTTGTCCTACACCGTCAGCTGTCAGACTTTTTAGAAGGTGGTGTGTTTGGATATAAAATAGATGATCATGTTATGGAAATTTTGAAAACATGTCCTTTGACAAATTTAAGGGGTGAGAGGCTTTTTGGTAATTTATATTTTGACCTGAGTAAGAGAAGACATATTTCATTACATTTAAGGACTACTGTGAACATGTGGAAATTGAACAAGACATCAAAATGGATACAGAAGCAAAAAGAATTCAAAGTAAGAAAACTTTTGAACAATGCCAGAAAATGTGGCAGAGCCTGGAAGATGAGGAGCAAGGAAAGACAGAAAGATGTAAGAGCAAGATAAAAGAAAGAATAAAACAGAACAAGGAAAAGAAAAGAGCACAAGAGTACACAACATTGCAAATGAAGAATAATTTATTAATGGAGATTATTCATCATGGGGGGGCCTTGCTCAAATAAAGAAGATATAGATGAAATCATGAGAAGTCCAAATACTAAAAGTAAGTTGAAGAATCAGATCAAATTTAGGAAATTGGTTTTACATGAAAAAGCTCTTTCAACATGTGGAAATGTTAGGCAATTATATAAGACACTTTGTCAAAGTCTAGGTTTGGAAATAGATGCAGATATTTTGAGGCCTCCCAGGAAAAAGTGGAGATTGGAGTAGAAATAAATGATCTTCTGCCTAAAAAGTATCTTCACAATGAAATTTAAGTCTTCTCATATTACTTGGAATATAATTGAGGTTATGTGACTCCAAATGTGTGTTGCTATCCAGTAGGCCTTATACATTTTTTAAACATAAAATTTCTATTTTTGTAATGTACTGTCTGTGTCTAGGTCAAAATTGATATTAAATTTGAATTCAAGACCAAAAATTACATAAGTATGAGAAGTTTCATCATTGTAATTGCTAAATTAAAAATTTTACCATGTGTTGAGTAATTTTTTATCTTTTTGGAGCCGAAGGGCAAAAATTGAATGGTAAGCCCTGTTTGAGGCCGTAATTTGCAATGAACTTTAACCCAAATCCTCAAAAAAAAATTTTAATGGCACAAAAATGTAATTTATTTACGTACGTTACAGTAAGTTGAAATTGCTATTCCATTCTCAGATGAGCAATTTTTGTAGAAATATTCTGTCCGCATGAATTTTCGCTGGACTTTGCATGTATGTCATAACGTCATTTTAATTACTAAATCACTGCAGTTTTGTTTATTGATATAAAATGTCCTTAATAACATGTTTATGTAAACAGATGTTTTTCATGTATTTTATATTTTTGCTATGTAGTTTGAAAATGCAACTTTTGTCAAAATTAAAAAGCCCGGAAATTTTTCAAAGTCCAAAATAAATTTTAAAATTCATAACTTATTTATTTTTTGTCCGATTTTGATGATTTAAAAACTGGAGTGCTTGTTTTTGCAAGTTCTGAGTGTTTGATTTAAAACAAGTTATATTCAATATGAAAAATCACTTTGTGGTACCTACTCCTCATCGTCTGGTTCGACTGCAGGACCTCTTGTCCTGCCTTCTAGCATCCACCCAAGCTCCGGCGAGGCGCTTGGCCTCTCTTCTCGGTTTAATGGAATCTCTGTCCCCCATTGTTCCATTGGGCAGGCTTTTCAAACGCCGTTTTCGGAAACGTTGGTCCCAAGCAATACAATCCTGGGAGGTTCTCATCCCTCTGGGATGTTGGTTCTGATCCGCAGTGCGTCAATGGCTCTTTCTCCCTTGGCTCAAACAAAGGGTCCCCATTACGTTACCCAGACCTACCGTTTCTACCGATTTAATCGGTATTCTACCGATTTTTTTTGAAAATTTGAGAAAATACCGATCTACCGATCCAACCCCGCGATCTACCGATTTTTTCTTTGTTTCCCAGCAGTGACCGTCCGTAGAAAAATATTTTCGTTTCTTTCTTCAACAGAAGAATTTATTTTGCCGAAAATCGTCCGTGACTTCCGTTCCGGGCCGGAAGTAGCTAATTGTACGAGCACTATCCGTCTGTACTTTTACTTGCCCGTCCTGAAAAGAACGATGTACGGCTGTACATCTCTATAGCCTAATGCAAGCCCATTTCCGGAATCAAGAATTTCAAACGTTTGCGGAGCAGAAAATCTGCCAATCTGTCTCTTTGTTTCCCAGACTCACAGAGTGCACATCGTGTTTCATTTCAATCATTTGTCTAAGTTCGAGGATGGAGCCGAGTTCTAAAAAGACGAAATACATGCAAAAGTATCGGGAGGAATATACCGCTTTGTGGAAGTTCATGAAGCCATCGGACTCGGGAGATCTTCATTCTGTTAAGTGCGAGATATGTTGTGTGGACATTAAAATAGGTAATGGTGGGAAAAATGATGTTAAACGGCACATTGAAACTCCGAAACACAAGCTAAAAGCAAAGACTTACGAGGTGGCTCCTATTTCTTCATTCTTCAAGAAGGGTGCAGCAACTGATGCAGATCTTGACGTAAGTTGATATATACTATAGGCCTAGATCTCTAGATCTAGATCTAGATGTAGTTCTAGATTAAATCTAGGTCTAGATCTAGAGGTCTAAGGAGTTTACATGAAATGTTAGCAAGAAATCTAGATCTAGATCAAGAAATCTAGATCTAATCTAGTCCAGATCTAATTTTAGAGAGCAGTTTTGCTAGATCTCTCTGTGGTACTCTCTCTCTCTCTCTCTCTCTCTCTCTCTCTCTCTCTCTCTCTCTCTCTCTCTCTCTCTCT
>JAOWAY010214366.1:0-16222 GCA_028565895.1 Goniobranchus geometricus | reverse complement strand
CTCTCTCTCTCTCTCTCTCTCTCTCTCTCTCTCTCTCTCTCTCTCTCTCTCTCTCTCTCTCTCTCTCTCAATCTGATCTATAATCACTTTGAGATGGGAATGAAAAGATTTTGAAAAAAAAAATGTTGCCTGAGGGCAAATGTCTAAGGGCAATGTAAAAACAGGGTCTACAAATCAGCCAAAAGACATAGATGTAGATCAACATCTCCAATCATTCATTTATTTGTGATTACTGATTGTGAGCATACATCCTCTGCTATTTAGCTGTCTCCTCAATTCCCCTTTCACCTCCCCTCCAATTTATTCATATTGGAACATTCATTAAATGTGCTCCAAGAGCTGTACAAGTGTCTTCCAACAGGCCTTTATGACCAAGTATAATCTTCTCAACTGCATTTGGAGTATAGGGAGGTGCAGCCATGTATCAAGGCTCTTTTCCTCTGGCATACTCATTCTCTGCTTACGCTCGGTACTCACTAAAACACCTGAGTGGGGAGGAGAAAGTTTGTAAAATGCATTCCCCAAGGACTAAAAAGCATCCCAGCTTGAACTCAGAAACTCCCAATACAGGTCGAAGGCCTTGAAGCCACAGCCATGCTGCTACATTTATTTCATTAAAAGAATGCCACATTATCAAAAATTCTAAGGGTTTCAAGTTTCTTTCTGTTGGATTGTATTTTTCTAAGGATAAACAATACAAAACAAAACAAAACAAGAATCAACAACAAAACTGTCATGGCACAACGAAATAAAAAAACTAAGCAAAACTAAGAAATTGTGCTTTTAAGGTAAAAAAATGGCTGCCTCCACAAAAGGATAATCCTCCACACTTCCTTTGGGTCGAATGGATATTGTTTTTCATGTACAGACAGGGCTGTAATAATCTATATTTTCACTACAAGAAGTATTTTGGCATGTCCCAAGTAAGGTATTGAGCTGAGACTTCCACTTCCACACTGCAAGAAGTATTTATTTTTCTTGCTGAAGCAATGAGTAGTAACAGATGAAACTGTTGACTTATATCTCTGTTTTTAATAATAACTTGTGTGCAAAAACAGGGTTAACATAATTTCTTAGCCTGTCGTACAAAAAGTACAGATGTTCCCTTCTGACCGGGGGAAAATTTGAAATCTTTTGACATCATCTGTCCAGTGAAATTTGGAAATCAGTAGGTATCTTTCAGAAACGTTCAGCAGTTAAATTGTCACATATTGTTTTTGCCAGGTTTCCATTTGCCACCTCCATTTTTGTCCATTTTTAAAGAATTTCTGCTAAAAGCCGCTAATATACCATCTAATTTACAATTTTCGTGCACATTTAGAGTCTTTTTTTTTTTCTCCAGTTTTTGAAAAGTTCCTAAAGAATTAGTTTTTAAGTCATAACGACTCTTTATCCATGTAAAAATTTACTGTTATCCTTGCACGAATTTCTATAATTAACTATGTGAATTGTCAGTGAATAAAAAAATCAGAAAAATTGCGATGTGGTAGGCCCACAAGATGGTGTTCACATACATGTATGCATATTTAAGGACTTGTAATGAAAAATAAATCTGGCCTGTAAGTCACCTATCAATGTTCTTAGAAATTCATGAAAACCTGAGATACACTAACTAAATTTTACAACAAAGGTATTATGCATTTATCATGAAATTACACGTCAGTCTCACCCTCTGCTGATGTATGCATTTCTAAATGAGAAATGTTCATTATTGCAGCAAGAGAACAAATCCAACCTTCTTAGGTCCAAATACAAGTTAGTCAAAATGTGTTATTTCTTTAAGGCTGAAGTTTGGAAAAATTAAATGGAGATGGGCAATTCTTCAAATCCTGTACTTTGCTATTTGCTAATATTGAACAGGAATTTTTCTCAAAATAGCCATAATAGGTCAAAATGATCCAATTTCCTTCAACAAAAAAATTCTCCTGAAAAATGGAAGGGATCCACAGAGCTGGCCTTTATCAAAGGTTACCATAACATGAGGGAGATCAGTATTATTGCTACACCTTATGGCCCCTTGACCAAGATTTCACTTTGTAACAGGAGTATTCTCCTGCTCTGTTGGCCATTTGAAATTGAAACAAAGGAAGGAAATTGATAAACAGATTCTTTACCAAGAACCCTATACAGTACTAGCACCATCACCAGGATTTGACAACAGACTTATCAATCTGAAAATTGAATGCTTTTACTTTTCAGCCTTCCAAAACACATTTTAACTCAAAGTGAAGACAAAGTTTTGAAGGCAGTTGGCAATATCAATTTTAATATATATGCTGAGATTATTCCCAAAGGGACTTTTTTCCAAGCAGTCAATCTCTCAAAATGTAATTGCAAATACACTTGCTGCCGCTTAGCATCACAGGCGTCTGCTCCACGAAGTTACTGTGATATGTTAACCATAGTGTGACACTATCCATTTAGCAAGGAGAACCATCATGACAGGTCTGTTTTAGGTTCATTACATTTGTGTTGTAATGTAGGCCTATAACATGTCTTTTCTCCCCCCCCCCCCCCTCCAATCATGGAAACAACTAATGTGTTGCATTATCTGCTTTGTTTATTGTGTTGTTGATTTTTTTCTTTTTTTAAAGGAGGGGGGAGATGGCAAATAAGTGTAATCATCAAGGAATCTCTAGATACGTAAGTGTGACTAATGGTACAAGTACTTGGTGTCTTGTCATGAATTCTTGTAAAAAGCCTCTTCTGTCTCCATTAACCTATGCTGGTGTTAGAGTAGCCATCACCTTTCCAATCACACTCCCACCCATCGCAACATAGTGGAAATTATTCAACTCAATTGAGGGTAAGCTCATTAAAATGCTCTTACCCCTCCATCCGTAATTTTCCGAATCTCCAGGTGCATTAGTTGAGACAAGGCTCATATGTTGTGGCCAGATTAACTCTTTGGTTTGCAAGACTTGTAAATTGATTGTCCCCTCCTGCATGGAACTGTCCAGTTTGAGTCCTCTTCCCCTTTATTTGAACGAGCGTACTCAGTCAGACCATCAATCCAGATAATAACATCACAATTATATTGATGAGGTCACTTGATAGAGCTCGTTTATTGTTCCAATTAGATCTTCTTCCCAAAATTTATAAGAAGATTTTTCTCCTCTTTCAAATGGACCGTGACACTAAGCGAAACTCCGTGATGCTATCCAGTGATTTTTACATATAAGAAAAATTCTATCACAGGCATTTAGCATTCCCTTAACTGAAAGTTGACACTATCCATCATGATTCTAAGTGGCAGCAACTGTATCTGTGGACTTTTCCATGATATTGAATTACCACTCTTGTCTCTGTTTACAGGCAAAGATAAACTCTAAAAAAAGCATATAAAATGATTTCCCCATAACACATCTAGGGGACTGCGTTGTTCTAAAGATCATACAACAAAATTCTCCAAAGTTATGTAATGCTGAGAATTTGGCATCCATAAACATGCTCATTTAAGCATAACATAACCAACAAGCAGAGAAAATAAAATGTTTATCAAAAGAGTTCTTTTAGCATAATCTGAAAAACAAGCAACCCAGTGAACTGCCTGACTAAATGTCTTCTGTGTGGGTATCTGGAACAGATTCAGGAAGTGTCTTCAAAGGGGGAAGTAATCTTTGCTCAAAAGGATGTCGGTAAGTATCGTAAGAACGTGATGTTCCTGAATAAGGTTTAAAAGAATTTGAACTTTCAGTGCTACCCCTTAGGCCTGAAAGATCTAGTGGAGGAACTTCTTCCCGCCATTTTGGTTTTGGAATTGGTGTCAGTGGAAGAGGGTGATTCCTTGAGGTGAATTTCAGGCTGCCATCAGAATTAAGTTGAGCATCAGTGTTCACGGAGAACATGGTGGTTGTATTCAGCTCATCAACAGTACCATTTATGGACATTTTCGTAGACTCATCACTGTTGACTGATTGTCTCCTTTCTGACACAGAGTTTTCAAGCCCCTGTCCCATCATCTTGGGTCGGTAAGGATGGTCCAAGTCCAATGATGGGCTGCTTTTCCAAATGGCTTGAACTGGCTTTCGTCTTACCTGCATTTCATTGGGCCCTGCAAAGTCCATCTCATCCCCATGATAAGATGATGCCCTGAGACCATTGGGTTTACCAAAAGAATCTGCAATGTGGAGGCACAAATGAAAAAAAATGCATATAATCATTTTTATTTCTACCATCAGTTCTTGAATGTTAACATAGGACCTTTATGAATTATAAAGGTCTTTAAAATCTTCTTTCATGGTTGAGCCCATCAATTTTGTGTGTGAGTTTTGTGGGAGTTAGATGATGGGGGATGGTGGTGGAAGGTAGAAAATGTGTTTTTGAGAAGAGGGGAGGGGGATGACTGTCTGTTTGGTGTTTAAAGATCTATTGAGTCTGTTAGCTGGTTTCAACCTCTACTGAGTAAATAAAGTGATGAGGTTGTTAAAAGATAGAATTGATGCAGCAATAGCTTTTTAGAAGAGATTGATAAAGATGTCGAGAAGCTTTTAACCACTTAACTGCTTAGCCAATGTCTGAGACAGTGCTTACATGTCAGTAAATTGCCTAAAGCCCATGTCTCATACCTGCTTATGACAAGCATATTTTATCGTTTCTAATGATGAAAATTATTGCAGAGCCCTCCCTTGTCTCCTAGACTTCCCCAGCATTTTGATGTAAACAAAATAAGCATCTTGAATAAATGTCTACAATTTTTATTGAAATTTGTTTTCAGTAAAAAATTTTTTCCTTGCCAAAGAGAGATGGCTGCTTCTAGTCAAAATCCAAAAATGTGTATACTGAGGCAGAAGTTTATTTGGAAATAAAAAGAGGCTCAGATAGTTAAGAAGCCGACTTGAATGATGATAACATTGAGACAGTGGATGAAGAAGGTGGTAATAAAGTTTTTCCTTTGAGAATTGAGGGTACTGGTGTTTGTGAGGATGGTAATGATGATGACCAAACAGTACATGATGATCTTGATATACAAGAGGAAATCAACCCTAAGAAGTGAATCTGGATCTACATGACCTTTGCTTGAATAGTAATGATATCTAGTGATATTGAAACTATGAGCTTGGGGTTTTCAAAGACAAGCAATCAAAGGAAGGGGGCATGGCAGACTAAAAGGATGTGTACAGACTTATGAAAAGGTTTTGATAAACAACTTTGAGAAGACATGACCTAATAATCCTACTTCACCTTTTGATGTAAAGATTAGTTCAATACATAAGAAAACAAAAAGACAAAGTACATTTCTTACAGTTTTTTCATTTTTGTGGGAAACCATGTGCACTATCCCAAATCATATATTTCTATTGTATGAAGGTATGAAGTTTTCCTTTTTTGTCTTTTTTATTTTATTGATACCCATGATCAGAAGAAAAAAAATATAAACTACTATTGTTTAAGGTCATAAAAAAATTAATTTCTTCATATTCAGGCCAAATTTCAAAGTGCTTAGATCATTAGTAAGGACGTAAGACTAAATATAGCATCTTAATCCATATTTTTTCATTTGCTCCACGGCAAAAAGGGTACACTTATGTAGGCAGCCAAGGGGTTAAAATGATAGCAAACACACACACAAATTATGATCTCTCAAAATTGACAAAAACGTATTAACAATTGCCATCAATTCCAAACCATGCTCTGTGATAACCATCCAGATTTTTTTCCTGCCTGTTTGTGCAATAGAACTTTATCCATCTAGATGGCAAGTAACCTCATTGAATATGCCAAAAAAATTGCCTTCTTTCTGAGGAGATTAGAGGCAGCTTAAGAGAAGATAGAGGACAGACAACAAAGGATTATTTTGCCCAACCCAAATTCACACTTTATGACATCCAGTTGAGGTCCTCAGAATCCATAGCAGGCAAAGAGGTAGGTGAGTAGAAGATTGATTCAAAAGAGGTGCTGAGTGACATGACACTGTCTACCAGTGTAACAAAGCTAGACAGGCAGAGAGGATTCAAGGTCGATTTAGTCCATTTTCCACGCACTTTGCCAATATCCTGGGTCATGGTGTATTCCTATTATTCCACCATAAATAACCTGTTTCTGATCTTCCACACCAAGGCAAGTGAGTCTGAGATTTGGAAAGTGATTAGCCATTAAACTGACTCTTACCAATGGTAGAGACTTGCATATCTGAGGCAGATGGAGAACCCATTGCTTTTTTCTTCTTCTTTCTTTTCATCTTTCGCACTTTAACAGGTGTCCCTTCACCAATAGAATGATGCTGTGGAAAAAAGATATAGTATACCGGTATTAGTATAAAGATAATGGTCTTCTTCTTCTGGTACCTAGTCTGGAACAGACATTGGCAATCCTGGTCCTCCACTCAAACCTGTCCTCAGCTAACCTTATAACGTTGTTCTTGCTACCATTCGGCATTGCCCATGAATTAAGGCTTTCAATAAATGTTATTCTCTGCCTTCCTCTACTTCACTTGCCTTCAACCTTTCCTGTTATGGCTAGATGTTGTGAGCCTTTGTGGCAGAAAATGTGTCGTAAAAATTGTAGTTGCCTCTGTCTTATGGTTTTGATTAATGATATTTCGAGATTAGCATCTTTCAGTACTGATTCATGAGATTTTTTCTCAGTCCAGGTATCTTCATCATTCTTCTGATAAACCACACCTCTACTGCTTCTAATTTGTTTTCTGTTTCTTAGTTTATTGTCTAACCTTCACATCCGTATAGCAGTAGTGACCATACATATGAGTTCATTACCATAATTTTGGTGTTCAAATTTAAGTGTCTATTTGTCAGTATTGATTTCATTTTTTTTTAATGTATGGCCATGACTATTCTTAATGTAATTTCACTTATGCATCTGCCGTCTGATGCTATTAGGTAACCAAGGTATTTGAATTTTGATACCTGATTAATGTTTCTTTTGCTAACTAGACTGCATTTCGGGTTTGTGGGTTTCTTTGAAATGACCATGCATTCTGTTTTGTTCACATTTAGAGACAGGTCCATTTTTCACTCTCTAAAACAACTGCATCCAAGTTTTTGCATCATCTAATTTGCTACAACATACTTTGTCTTCCCGCCGGAGTCAAAGATACTATCACAGAAACATGCTTATCATGGTGGTTTACATTGACTTCACAGACAAACTGTGAGCAGAGGAGTTTGGCGACACACAGACAGGCAGACAGCAGAAGTGAGGAAAATTTATAATAGATTACTTTTAGTATTGAAAAATCTTACTGCGTTTGGGTAAAAATGAATTGCTTTGATTGCTATTGCTTCTCCTGGATTTTACTATGTAACAATTCATAGAATGTTTAACATCTTCAAGAATCTAAGATATTCTCTGTGTGCGCTTTCTGTAAGTATTTCGCTGATTCTCTTGATCCTATTAGTGTAGCTAGATGCAATTTGTATGATGTTGTGAATTCTGGGTTTGTCTTTTTCAAAACAATTTTCTCCCTCGACAGTAATGCAAAAAGATAAAATGCTTTCCATGGTAGTTCTATAAAATAGAGTTATGAGCATTCTCTCAAAATGAAATGGATTTAATTTCTTCAGGAAATATATTCTTTTCGCCACCTTTGATATTGTGGGGTCTACATATTAATTCCAACCAAGCTTCTTGTCTAGGTGATAAGAGGATAGCTTGCTCAACATTTTCCTGTTTGATTATGACTGGCAAAAGATTTATTTTATATTCATTTTTTCATTGATTAGTTCTTTTGTCTGTCTCCTTGACAATAAGGTAGAAAAAGTGGATATCACAACACTGAACACATTTATCTAACCAAATCAAGAAAACAGCCATCAATTAACTTTCCAGATCTGGAAGAGAAATATCTTTCATACTGACTGTCAGTTGATTGACTTATCATTTGTCAAAGGTTGGGAGAAAAGAGGTAGGAACTGTTTTATCTCATTTGTTTCAAAACACATATTTGCAGTATGTCTATGTACCTCTATGCAGCAACCTGGTCTTTACTACAGACCCTTTATGGCTTTTATTTTAGACAACAAACACTAAAATCAGACAGTTTCAAGCAAGAGGTTCGTCTGAACTAGAATTGTTTCAAAATTGTATGGATACAGATCTAATAAGCCCAAAAAAGGGAAATTTAAAGAGGTTTTTATTATGAAATAGCTCACCTTTCAATGCATCATTAAATTTTCCTCCAAAAATATGATAGCCATTATTGGATGTACAATGATATACTCAATTGATAATATTGTCTGTCATTTTTTGGATACGTTTCAGGAGTGATAATGTAAATAACCCTTTTTATTTCTACCATCAGTTCTTAAACCAGCAATGAACAGTTGTTGAATATTTATATGTTCTGCATCTATCTGAAAATAATACTTCTGCCAAAATTATATGAGAACTTTTGGCACCTGTGTCATGGGGACCATTTACTTGTCTTGCTGAAAAATCATTCATATATCTCTGATATTTCTTTTTTGTTGTTGTTGCATAGACCCTTAATCATCTAAATGATTCATTAAGTGTATTGAGAAATATTTTAGTCGAACTCAAAGCAACCTTAGGAAATGTTCTTGAAATGCACATTTAATGAAAGCTCAGTCAATGCTTTTCATTAGTGATTTTATAGATTTAAAACTGGATTAATGCAAGCTGAGCTATCAATGTTCAAAACTGGCTGCTTATTCTTAACGGTCCTTTATTTCAGATATTGATGGCATTCCATTGGAGCATGACAATTTGTCTAAAACAATTTGACTGGGAAAATAAACAAACAAACAAACAAAACAACAACAACAACAACAACAAAAACAAAACAAAACAACTTACCAGATCTTCTTTAATAGGCCCAGCCAAAGGGGGCGGAGTCTCTCCTCGGTTCATCTGGTCTCTGTCGTCAAGTGCTTTCTGATATTGTTTTAAGTCATCATCTTCAGTTCTGCTTGGATAAAAGGGCATTTCAATTTGAATTTCTTAGACTTATGACACTTTGCAGATGTGAAAAAAAGAAAATCTTCTGTTGAGTTTAAATGGTAATATAGTATTGAATACCTTGTCGTAAAATTCAACCCCTGCTTCAGCAAATAGAGACTAAATAATACTAGTAATAACAATTATACCTATATATGTAAAAGTATAGCCCTTTCCCTTGATGACATCTAGACATGACCATACATGAATACAGATGTTCTCATAATGCTGAGCTCCAAGAAAGACAGGACTAAATTGCTAACTTCTAAGTCTTAGATATGACTCGGCTAGAGATCGAAGCCGTGCCCTCCTGACAGGCCCCTTGTGTTTCGATTGATCTTGGTATAATCAAGTGGCCTGTGTTTCTCAAAGCCAATTCTTCCCTTTTTCATTGATAGAAAATGTAGTCTTTTTTATTTAAGGCAAAAAATTAGTCACATTCAAATTTGTCTTTTGACTTAAACATATGTGCACTTTGGGAGCTTTTCTAGTTAAAATCTCACAAAGAGCATTGATGAAGAATATTAGACTGGTGATTAAATGAACAAATCTTCATTTCATTATCAGGCATCTGTCTCTGTCAAAGAGCCACATACATATGATGGGATGGCAAGATGGCCCTTGGAAATATTGCCTCACAAGATCAGACAGATTTCAAGCTGGTCCTGGGTTACACGTACCTTGAACAACCTCCCTTTGCTAGATACTGATGTTGTATAAGTACAGAAGTACCTCTGTTATTACACCCCTGGGAGACTGAAAAATCATTCGGATTTCTCTGGTTTCCCAATTTCCTGAGGTGAAGCTCAGACTGATGGAAGTGGCATCGCTGCATGCGAGCCAATGAAATGCATGTCTTTAATTGGTCTGTGGAGGTGGAATAGCTCTCTAGTTTTGCCCCTAACATTCATTCCGGCCACTGACAAGTAACACAATATCATTTACTTTACAATCCTGCGAGTGTTGGTCATAAAAATTCAGGAACTGTTGAAACCGGCCTGTCAATCACAATCTGGACGTCAGCAGCAACTGCAATATGGCAGGCAATACGCTTCCTTACATTTCAGAGATTATTTTCTTAGTTTGTCCCATCGCTTCATAGAAACAAGCAGACCGTCACTCATTGCAAGGGTCTATCAACTTCATCCAGGTGATGGGCATCTTCTTGATTTGTCAGTGTCAGGAAAATTTTCTTTGCTCATTTCTTCGTCTCACTATAACAGACTGTCTTTTTCATATGTAATGTGAGACATGGCAAAAATGTAACAAATTATACTTAAAAATTTCTTTGAAATTAAGAAAACTTTTGATTAGGGATTCAAATTAATAAGGAAAATTCCATTTCCTAGAATTTTTCCCTGATTTCCCAGTTCCAAGGGGCCCCAATTATACAGGTCCCACTGTACTTTAAACCATTTCAATGAGCATTGAAATATAAAAATAAATTGCAGACCACATAAGATATGAGTCTGAACGATATCATAAGGTGGTTTTCTATGACCAACTCTCGGGACATGTAGGAATCGTCATGGAACAGAAAACAATGGGCACAACATAGGATATTCCTCTGTTCTATTATGAAATCTTTTTAACTTCACAAGACACCCCAAATTCAAAATACAAATTTTAAGCCTACTTTTTTAATATATCATTTTGCAACACAACATGTCTATCCTGTACAATTTCATGGTTCATCAGAGTGACAAGGCGTATCAATGCCCGGAGATACAGAATCAACATTGGTTTTAAGAAAGCAAGACATGATGTCCTAAAAGAAATCAAACAAGAGAAAAAAAAAACCAAGAGTGTTTTTTTTCACTTTAACAACGCACAAAGAAAAAGTGATGGAAAATGATTAAACAATAGAAACATGGCAACATGAAAACAAAATTTGTTAAAAACCCATCACCTTTGTTTAAAATGAAATGAAAGAATGAAACACCTCTATACCTCAACAAGAAAGATCTACCTGTTCTCAATGATTGGATCACCTTTGTTTACAATGAAATGAAAGAGTGAAACACCTCTATACCTGAACAAGAAAGATCTACCTGTTTTCAATAATTGGATGACAATCAACAACAGTCACTGAATGCTGATTTTGACAAGGTTTCAGACAAAAAAGCTGTCAAATTAAAGATTTCTTTATTAACCCTACAATGGAACATTCCATGACAAAAAAAATGAAAAGACTGAGTAAATTATAAATGCTCCGTACACCAGCAAAAAGGAAGAATAAATAGAACTAACTACTAGCAAAAAGATTTAAAAAAAAAAAATAAAAATAAAGAAAGGCTACATCAAAATAAATGTCTAAGTTTTAAAATTATCTAAAAACAGAATTTTATCAAAAAGTTTAAAATTTTTTTTTTTTTAAAGAAAAAAAAGACTTACTTGGACATGTGTTTTTCTGTGTGCTTGCTTGGTGTGATTTTATTGACCTGGAAAGAAAATAAACATAAATTAAAACAAAATGATGTGTTAGCGTATCGTCTTCTTATTTTGGCTTATTCAAACTATACGGATACCCAGTTCAACATTTCACGTATTCTGCTTGTTTTTTGCAAGGGTTTTACACTGGATGTCTTCCTGAGGCAACTTATCTAAGTACCTGTGAAAGGTGAAAGAAAAAAGATGGAAGGATAGGTCTCCCAGCCACCAGCTTTTCAGCCCACTCTCTTCAATTGCTAACTACTAAGGGCATTTTTACACAAAGAAATCACAGATAGAGCCTCAGTTTTTCATCCATTTCTGATAGGGTTAGTCCCCCAATTCTGATCTACATAAAAAATGAAAGCAGAAGAATCTCTAAATTCACTTTTTCAAAAGCGAACAAACTGGAAACAAATCAAGGCCACTGGTTCCTTTGAGTAAGTATCTTGATACCAGACCATATTGTGTTTCAATGAATCAAATAAGAATACAAATTTGCCAATCCTTGATGACAGAAAATGGCATGGTATTTCTATTCATAACCTTTATGAATTACATGAAACAATGACTACAGTAATAGGTTATCATCAGTGAAGGAAAAATCATGTGTCGCGAAGAAACAATATTATAGTCTTTTAATAGATTTCGTAATTTAATTGAAAAAGCTAAGAACTTTCCACCACTTCATTTAATCAATTTACACTGACTATATGTCTCATTGTAAGCTGGATACCAGTCAAAGGCACTTTTGATGCCATGCATGAAATATCACATTTCCCAATGTTTTATTAAGAGATTGATTGTTGACTTACTAACATACCACTAGAACAATGTGATATTAATGTGAAAAGACAACCAGACAGCCAGTCTATCAAACCTACACTCTAACAGCACAAAGAATCACCAATCATCTACATTCATTTTTTTCTCACACACTTTAAGGTTTTGGTACAAAAATATCATTCTCCGACAAATGCAATAGTAACAATAGTAACATCTTTCAGAATGCTCTGTGATCGACTCCCTTATAACATCCACTATAAGGGGGAGGAAGGACACAATTCTCACGAGGAAGGCTAGAAAGAAGGTTCCCGACCCCCCAACAAAGAAGGTATAGAAGCCAGTGACACAAACCCACACCAGCACCCTTGGCTCATCAAGCAAGTCCCCAAAGCTGAGGGCTATAAATCAAACCCACACAAATAAGGTTCATTAAGCATCACAAATGCTCCATCGCCAACCACACGACATACATGAGGAGCATAGAATGAGGGCAGCTCCCTCAATATGGAATCCTGTACACCACATTCCGATCCAGGAAGGAAAGGGGCAGAGAAGACAGCCACCATGTGAGATACATACATACCAACAAAATGATTCCATTTGGAGAGGCAAGGATTCACTTGAACATTAAAGACTGCGCCTCTCATAGGGCATAAAATCCACCCATCTCAAGATGAAGAAAGGCTGGACAAGGATATGTCACACCAAAAAGAAGACTGACCTGGAAAAACCTTTTCAGTCGACGTAAACGCCTACGCTCAAAAGCTACCCAGCTGGTCCTGGAGACAAGTATGGAACTTCATAATAACCATACACTGACTAATACATGACACGTCCACCTGCACTCTCTCACAGACCAAAAAGATGGAGGTCATAGTTCAGGGAAGGCGACCCAGATGATGAAAAACCAAAAGAAATACCGGTACAAATACACAAGCAAGCAGAGATATTCATTACCAATCCTCTAACTCCAGCCCGCAGATGTCCAAACTTGATCACTGTTGAAAATCTGTGCCTCTATTTGGCAAAGAATAATAAACTGGTAACTTGAAAATAAAATGCCAGTAACTCTCAGTTTGATTGATTTGGGCAGTATAAATGAAGAAGACTGGGTACAGCCTAAATCCTTCAATGTGTAAAAAAAAAAAACATTAACCACAGGAAGCATTTATATCAGTCATATAATATAGAATCCTAAAATGTACTTCCTTTCTTACAAATGCTGTATGGACATATTATTTCAGATGCATGATGAATACAAGACTAATAATACTTTAAAAAATGACTCTGGATCTAGATAATTGGTCCCCATCATTTTTTTTTTCTTCTCGTTTTTATTTTTTACAGAATCAGTCTCAGCTCCATCTGACCTTGATAGCATTTAATTGAGATATTTGACCTTTTCCTTAATTCTGCATTCAACAATTCTTTAACGTAAGTGTTGCACCGTGCTTTGTGTACTTAAGTGCAGTTTCCTTTGTGAGGTGTCTTTGGCTTTTGTGAATTTTTCGAATCTTTAGCTTTACTTTTGCCTGTACGTCTCTTTCGGGGGATTTTCAACCAATGTCTGCTTTAGACTAAGGCTTATCTTCCGTAACACCACCTTTGATTTGGTAGACTACTCATCTGTTAGTTCTGATTTTGCTTTGTGGTCAAGGTCTTTTTTTTCCTCTCCCATCCTAAAAAGTTTTTGAAAACAGCCTGCCTTGTGGCAGTCTTTCAATATCTTCTGTGCATGAATAGGCCTACTTACCTGCAAGTCTTGTTTTTAAAAAAAGGAACTTTTGTAGCTTATAAAATATTTCCACATCCTATGCACCTTAAATTCACTTCACTGCATATGCAATAATGAAGCTATGGAAGGATTGGAGAAAGTATACATACTAATGCTAAGAATAACATAGTTGAAAACATATCTAGAAAGCACCCTCAAAAATGTCTTACATTAAATCTAGTGAACTGATCATACTTGTCATTTAAAAAAGGTGATAGCTGGATAGCTGCAGCCCCCAAGATGAATGATGGTTAAAAGACACATCAGTGAAGAGTCATTTTTAATGTCAATGACATTGACTTACTTTCATTGGCTGAGATCTTGCTGAGGGTGACCGTTCTCGGAACGCGTTGTCCTCCTTCTTCCGCATTTTCTCACGTTCTAACATAATGAAGTCGTAGGTTGATAGTCCCTTGTAAACTGCAATGAGAAAAAAGTTGGCTTAAAATAACAGCTTCGGTTTGTACAGTTGATTAAAACAATCTAACTCAAACAAAAATTTTTTGGGTAAGTTTAGCATGCATAATTACTCAAAAACAAGAACAGCCACAAATAGAACTTGAACAGCATCTAAGACTTTACTTCAAAATTAATTAAAAGTCTAGATCTACATCCATCGATAACAACATTTTGATCAAAAGTTTTTAAAAAGTGGAATCCAGACATACACAGAACTAACCTCTCAACAGTACTGAACAAGGTAACATACTGCACTTATTCATATCCCCTTAATTTTCAGCTAAGTGGCCATTCAAATGAATACAATTGTATTGGCCATGGAGGTAAAATAGACACTAAGTTAAAACTTTGAATATTGGTATGGACATGCATGGCTTATTGGTGGTTGATAGCAAAAAATAGCAACGACAACATGGATTCACAGCACAATAAGTGGAACAGAAGGAAAAGAAACATCTCAGGTTTTGGCATTTTGATAGAGCAATGGAGGTCAAGAGGTTATGCAAAAGGTAAAATTTGGGAAGTTAGTGTTGCAAAGCCATGTCTTGCAAAGGAAGATAAAATTGGTGGTCATAAGCAATCTACGGGAATAGGCCTACATGATTGATAGGCCTAAATAAGAACACTGGGCAAGAAACATTAAAGTATTGTAAGACGGCTGCTGGATGAGAAAAAAACAGTTCCTTCAGTGCTGATATAGATCAGGTGTCAAAAAAAACTATGCCAACTTTGAAAGTTAATATCTTAACCGTGATTACATTTGAAGCTATTGCAATTTGTTCGAAAGTTGGTCAAAAAGTTCAGGGTTTTTTTTTAATCACATGGTGAAGATGAATTAGTTTTGCGTGTAATCTTATCCAACAAAAAGATTTAAAATATGAATATTCCCCTGATCAAAACCGGTTCTCCTTTTTAATCCCAACTTTTAAAAAATCTGAAGTAAGCAGACAGCACCCAAAGCAAGCCTATTTCCACATTAAATTGCATTAAATTTTCACACTCTTTAGTCAAACGTATTCTGACTTAGTGTGAAATCTGGTGAGAGGTCAACTTCAAAAGACTTCTTCATCTCTTACATATTTGGCGAAAAGTGGCAAAACAATTGTCACCATATCAAATAAGGCCTTAAATTGCTCAGCGTTTAAAGCTGAAATTATTATAATCATATACAAATACAAATATTTGTATAAATGTCCATGTAATTTGTTTCTTTCTTTTTTCATTTCTAAGTGTACGCCTAAAATCTCCATCACCCTTCTTCCTTTTCATTCTACGCTCTCCTTTGATTTAAGCAACTGATCCTTACTATTTGACTAAATCTACCTTCTTTATGCTGTAGGTTTGTAACTGATTTATGCATTGTTTCTCCTACCCATTTTTAAATCCATGTATTCTGTCTTTTTCTCATTGATCCCCAGCTTCTCTTTTCCATCTCTTATGGCCTCTTGTCAAATTCATCTTGGCCACTCACATTAAGCTACAAAGGTCATCAGAAGACACAGTTGATCATTAAATCTTCTACCTGAATTCATATATGGTAAAATAATTTTTAAAAATAAGAAGGGGCTAAAAGCAGTTCCTTGGTGCAACCCAAACTATCAATTAATCCAGTCATTGTTTATGAGACATTTTGATGTATTCATGCATGAGTTCGGTTGAAACAGACAAATGGTCATGACATGCCTGTCCTATTCCAAGGAGTATCATCTGTGCACGAGTCATATCTTTGCAATTAGTGGTAACAAAGGAATTATCATGGCACAAACAATATATTCACATGGGTCTTTTTCAAATGGGTGGTATAAAGCCAGATTATTTATCTTTTATCAGAGACATGTCTTTATTGCAATTTAAATT
>JAOWAY010214255.1:0-10039 GCA_028565895.1 Goniobranchus geometricus | reverse complement strand
TTATTATTATTATTATTATAAAACCCCACGTCATTGATTCAATTTTAAATGTGACTAGCAGAATTTTTAGTTATAAGTTTTAGTGTTCAGTGTTTTGCAGTTTCTCCAGTTTTGTATGCTGGTGAAGTTGGGGTTTTGGGGGGATAAGAAAATACTCTTGTCTCTCAATTTGTTTTGGTTTTGTTTTTTTTTACACATTATAAAAGCTTCAGCCTCGTATATTCTCTGAATTTAAAAAAAAAAAAATTTTTCTCCAAATGATTGTATTCATCATTTTCTTTTTTTTTTCTTTTTTTTTATTTTTTCTCCCAGAAAATGCATTAAATATATTTGGTACGAGTATTTTGTCAGTTTTTATTCTTTTTCTTGCCCTGATACACAAATGCTATTGTTTTTTACAAATTAGATTTTACTGTTTAATGTCACAGGCAAATCAACAGAGTTCGTGACATTCAGAATTCAGTTAACAGTCACAGTTTGATCATCAAAGTGTTACCTCATCTGGCAAGAAGGAGTGATAACATTGCTAGAGAAGTCCTGGCTTTCATTTGCATCATGCTTTTCAATGCCAACAGGGACGTTCAGGTACCATTATGTTTTATACTTCATATAGGTTTTTGACTTATGACACTGATACTTTGGTCTGGATCCCAAATTCACAATTAGATTGAGAAGAATGTATTTCTCTAGAGTTATAGAAAAAAATTTTTTTTAAGATTGCATTTATGTAGAGCTTTTTACCATTTCAGGAACAGTGTTAGAGTGCTTTCCCATACTTTATCCACTCAGCAGGCATAATCCCTGTGAAGTATACGTTAGGTGTGGGGCACCCAGCACAACTGTTCCAGCCTGTTGCTAGGTAAACATTTAACACAAGCCATGTGAAGCAATAAGAGTAAAAATTTTCTTGCTTGTGAAAACAACACAAGGGGTTGTTGGCAGGAATTGAACCCAGGATCTCCCGATCTTAAGACTGAGGCGTTAATCATTAAGTTACCTTGCCAGAAAAGGTTGCATTACAGTAAGCTACCCAGTCAGCTGTGAAGGGACTGGATTAGAGCTGCATGCCATGAAGGATAAACAATACACAGGGTGTGAGTTTTGCAATTGAATTGAATTCCTTATTTGTCCAATGATATGGAAATTTTTCTTGATCACGTCCATTAACTCATTCATTCTACTGCTTTTGCTCCCCCTCGCACATTCCAAACTTCACGATCAATTCACTAGACTATCATGGACAACTATGTTTTCTCAACAAGATTTGCTTTGTTATAATTTTTTTTCACATACTTTCATCTATCCTCTGTTGATTTTTTGGAATAAGAAGAATTTCTGCCCATTGTTATTCTCATCTTGAATGTCCCTGAATGAATTTTAAGATGATTGTACAAGCCATGATTTAGCGGAGAAAGAGTGAAAATCAAATGATCCAACTATCACCATTTTTTTCCCCTCATTTTATACATTTTTCCAATAGAAATCTATGCTGGATTATTTCTTATCAACGAGAGAGGAAGTATTTTTCATGGCTGTCCGTGATCGAATGCAAGTTTCAACAAATGCTATCAAAGAAAAGTAAGAAAAAATGTTTTTCACTTATACCGTAGAATGATCTCTTCATCAATAAGAGTTCCAACCTACTTTTAGACAAATTAAGTAGGGACCTACATCTTATTTTCAATATGCCATAAAATATTGCATCTCATGACTTTTCCTTTTTTTGTACGTGATTATTGTGCAGAATGGTGAATTCTTTTTAGTTTGCTGAATTTCCACCATATTTGTAATATTTTTAGTTTATTACATTTTACTGTATTTGTGACCTTTGTGACTGTTCAACCTTAGATGGTCTAATATTCTGAACTGTACTAAAAGAAAAAAAAAAGGGTTTTTGCAATGTTTGGTTTTCCAAAATTTAATTTCTACCAACAGTGACAACTTATATTATTTCATGATACTCTTCTGTTGATTTTTATCAAAAACTTTGTTTGATAAAAGTTCTGCTTTTGTGTTCAAACTGAATACTAGTACTCAGCAAAGATGTTAGTGATAAACATTCTTTGAGATGGCAAATTTGATTTGAGTTTTCATAATATTCTGCTGAGCTTCTGTAAAATGGATAACACATTGGACCCTTATAATAAGTACAGTTACTGCCGCTCACAATCATGGCCTCCATTCCGCAGTGTTTTAGTTATGTTAACAGTAGCATGACATTCATCTGACAAGGGGTATCACGGTGACACTTTTTTTTCTTTCAAATTACATGTATGGTGCATATTGTATATATATTGCACGAGTCTATATCTGATCATGGAATAAACTGAGGTGAGGTGTATTGAATCTTCAGATAGGCAGGTAGCACCAAAGATTCCTGGTGCATCATAAATCCCTGAGTGGAGTCTTTGTCTCCCTATCTATTCTCCAAATGCACGCTGGAATCCAGGTGAACAGCACTTCTCTTACCCTAGTCCGACCTGTCTCTTCCATCAGAATGCAACATATTTAGCACATGTAAGAGCAGACTCATAAAAACACTCTTAAATGTACAGCCTTGTCTTTCCTAGCCACTAATTGCATAGAATGAGATGGGGCTCAGAGGCCTGTGCGAATTCCTTCTTCCGTTTGCAAGACGTCTGAATCATTTGTCTCCTCTTGCAAGGAATTGAATATCTTGAGTGCTCTGCCCCTTTGTTTGAAAGTATATACCCAATCAGATAATGAAGCCTTTTTTTGCTTTGAGTCAAAATTTGGAAGAAAACTTTTTTTCATTGATCAGTGGACCCATGCCACTGAGCAAATCCCATGATGCTTTCCAGTGACTTTTGTATGGGGAAAATTCCATTACTTACTCTCCAGTGTGCACACAAAGGAGATATATTTAGTATATTTTATTCCTGTCAGCAGGCTACCATCAATTCCAATATTAATGGCAGTTTCACTCCAAACTCTGTCAGTCATCATTCTGTTGGCATGACATTTGTTTATTTTATCCCATAAAGGACTTCTTGTAGAAATATCGGCAATAAGCAAGCCAACATCCACTGCTGTAGATTTTGTGTCCATTTACAGAAAAACCTCACTAATTACGTGTTTGATGAGAAGATTTTAATCTTCTACATCAAACATGTGGATACTGTGTGGTATTGTTTCTCTGAAAAGCTGAAATTCTAAATTATAGAGAAATATCAAAATATTGTTCGGACCTCACCTAAAATGGATGGTACCGATTTCAAAAATGTCATTAGATTTTTTTCTATGACCAACGGCCACTTTTCTATGGTGATTTGAAAATGTTCGTAGTCCAGCCAGACATCACTGCATCATGCCTTATGACAAGACAAGAGGAGCAACACTGATGGCAGTGACTTTTGGTCCCAATAATTATTGTCCCAGTATGCTTATGAAATCTGGATGAACTGCCTGTGCGGATCAGTATCAGCAATGAGATGAGGACTTTCTTTGTGTGGTGGTTGAGTTTGGCAGACAAATAGTTATACTTTCTACTTATCCGGAAATCAGGATCCCTATGTTTTCCCTTAAAACTTCATTCTAGTCAACTTAATTTCATGCTAGAAATTCTGTGATTTGTATGTATACTTATTAAATTTTGTAATCTCACAAATATTTTTCAGATAAACAATGAAACCAAACAATAATTTTTTTTCATCCAAAAATTCAAAATGATGACCACAAAACAATGATATATCAATTGTGAGGAATAATAATTGCTTGTTTTCTGACAATTAAAAATTTAAGATTTTTTAACCCACTAAGCAAAATGTTTTGTTCACTAGAACTCTCATGTTGAAGAAATGCAGAAAGAACCAATCAGGGTAACTTTTTCTGGTGCATTTGCATGTTGTTGTTGGATATTTTTATTTATTTATTGTCAATGTGTGTTCCTCTTTATGTTCAATTCATCCCCAGTTATGTTGAGTAGAGGAAAAGACAATAATTAAGTTGAGTGTTTCAGATATTCTTTCATCCAGCTTTACATTGAGTCTTTAATTGACATGCTGCCTCTTGTAAAAAGGGTACTCATTTTTTCAACTGCTTGAATGATTTCTTTCCATTGTAGGGCAGGAAAAAAAACGTCTGTATTTTTCAGTTCCATTTCTTTCCTTCAATTTCTTTTATCCCCTTTCACATTTTATACTTTTGTCTACAAATAAAGGACTTACCTTTTTCTCTTTTTAAATGAAATACAATTTTGTTTTCAGTACAGGAAGAAAACCATACCAAATTTAAAAGGCATGCTTCCTAGAAAAACAATGATTCACGTAATTAATGTATGTGTTGTACATTGCACATTAGAAGTTGGACTTAAGATTTAGTGAAAGTTTCAGTAGAACTTGATTAGCATTATGAACCCATGAATGTTCAAAGCTGTTATTTTATTATTCTATACGTGTAGTTAGTCTCTTCATGTTCCATGTCATTTTAGAGTAATGCATAAGTAGAAGAATGTATTTTTATTTTTCTTGAGAGTATGTGACACATTTTCAGACAATGAATGCCTGGAGAATTCTACTCTCTGTCATGAAGATTTATTTTTTATCTAAAATCTAAATCTTATATATTTTCATCTTCCTTACTCTTCCCTCTTTTTTGTTGTGTTTTTATTCCACACAAATGTCAATTTTTTTTTTCCCTTTAGATGTAATGACTTTTAATTTCTTGGCTCCTTTCATTAGCTTTCATTATTGTTTTTAATTCCTGTCACTGTGTATTCCACGTCCTGTACACGTGACACTTTTCAAACCTTTTATCATTAAAAATTTATATCCAGTTTTTCTCTATACCTTTAAAACTTTCATAGTATGACAAATTTGAAATATTTTTTATGAATTCTGAGCAGGAGTTGAAATGAAAAAACCCACAAACAGTATTATTCCAAGAATTACAAGTGTTAGTCAAAAATCTCTCTAAAAATGGTGACCTTAAGAAAATGAAGGCAAATAATTGTGTTTACTAATCCAAAGGACAAGTGGTACTTCATTAAATTACATTATTATGTATTCAGGAATATTTTTGTAGCACAGTTAAATAAACTTTCATTGCACGTTCCAAGATTGAAAAGCCTTTTAGTTGATAATGCCAACCCCTTTGTGTTCTTGCACCTTTTTGAAACAGACTATGGCTAAATTTTCAGCAATATAAATGATAGGGAGAACATTTTATCAAAAACATTTCTTTGCAATTGAAATGCTTTCGCCTGGAACCTAAAGCTTACAATAATGCAAAGGCATGAAAGTAAAAACAGATTGAAATATTCATATTCAATTTCATTTCAAAGGATCTCTGATGAGAAAAAATAAGCATTCACATCCTCTTTGTCCCTCTCTGTCTTTTTTTTAGCCATTTTGGAATTGAACTTTAGCATTTTTTTTTCATTTGATAGAAAATAGAAACAGTATAAATTGGTTATCAATTTGAGCTGTTTTTAAATACTTGAGTATTTTTTCAAAACTTGAAAATAATTAGGCCTCTTTTTTTATTTAAAAAATGAGAAGTTTCCTGTAAACAAGCTCACATCTATTTAGCTTGTGTAGAAAAGTAAAGTAAAAATGAAGAATCTCAGTGTTCTCTGCCTGCTATCTGGTGCAAGAAGATTCGGATCTGAACTTTGAAATTCAATAAATTCTCAACTAGACAGAAAATCATCTTGTAATTTCACACACTCATAAGTCAATATTGAAATGGGTATTTAGTAAGTGATAAAAAATTCAAGCATCTGGGGGCAGTTTATTGGTGATAAACATTTTACCTTTAATGGTGCCCATAGCCTGAATTTGAAACTGACACCCAACTTTTTGATGTGATCATTTTGAGCAATCATTGTATACAGCCGATTCTTTCAAGACGGTATTCTCCCAATGCAATCTCATTCCAAGCAACAAGGATGGTCCCTTTTAGTTTTCAATCAGTGAATGGTTCATTTACCTGGCACACACTTTCCTGACAGCAAGCTCCAAATTGCATAGTCCATCGGCCTTGGAGCTGGACTCATTGGGGGCATTCATCTTTGGAAATAATGTTTGTATTATTTACATCTACAACTCTTTTGTGTAGCTTTGCTGGAGTATGCACAGGCTCCATCCTGTTGAAAATGTAGTCGTTCTCAGGGTGTACAAACAAAATCACGTAGAAGTGTAGGAACAGTGCAATTTCATCTGTGACACGAACATTTCATAAATGCATTTCATCACACAAGGAAAATGAAGTCTGTAATGGCCAAGTTGAGCTGAGTGAGGTAAATAGATTAAATACCTTACTCAAGGACATGACCAATGAACTAGTCATGGACTACAGTGTGCACACAAATTACCATTCTCCCCACCCCTGCCCCTTCCAGGACACCCTGTCAACTGGTGTCAGGCTGACCGTTGTTTGACTCAACTTATTGCAAGCTTTGCCATCCAGTTTGGCCTCCGTCTGACAACTCTTAACCAGCACATTGCCAATTAGAACTAAGTTACTGAAATTGAAAAATTCTCAAGGGAAGGAAAGAGTTACCTTCACCGTGATAAGAACGGAGAAAATACATCAAGGTTCTTACAGTTGTAATCCTCAAAGGTGCTAAAAAGAATAACTTGAAATTGGTTTAATATGAAAAGAAAAATTCTTAAATGGATGTAAAGTGAAATGATATTACCATTGAGGAAGTTATATGTTTCTTTTTTTCAGCAAATTCAACTTGTTGAACAAAAGATGAAAACAGAAAAGTTAGCAGGATGGGTAAGATTCACTTTTTATTGCCTTCTGCCTTTCAAATCTTCACGCCATGTACTTGACTGTAACTCATCTTGTCATAGTTTTCAAGTATCTGGATGTTCCTTTCTTCACATTTCACTTTCCACTGCAAGCTTCATACACACTGTTTGTCTCCTCTTTAGACAATTTCTTGTCCCATTCTTATCATTTTCTCGGCCTGACAAAAGATAATCAGGTTTATTTGTATCTGAGTATATTTCTAATTATGAAATGCAGTTGTCTTATTTTGTTTGTAAATAGCATAAATTGTATAAATGGAAATAATCATTGGAAGCAAGAACCAGATACATGTACATACTTGATAACTTAATATGGGTTGGTTATTGATGGAGAATGAGACAATATTTCGGGATTAGAAATTCAATTCCTACCTTCTTTTAAAAGACATAGGGACAATTATAGGCTATTTATGAAAAATTCTGCTTGTCTACTAATTGTATTTTCTAATATTTATGCGTAAAAGAATTATGAAGGGCTTATTATCTATACTTTTATTTATATTCATTTTGGAAACAGATATTCCCAGCTTATTAACTTTCAAAATGAAATGTATTTGCTCTATTTGCCGCAGCAGATGAGGGAATTAGCGTGACAATAATCTCAACCCTCAGAAAATTGAATCAAGATTTCTAGCCCATGGAAAAATTATATTTTCAAACTTTAATCTGTGTTGCAATCTTAAAAATTGGAATTGAAAAGAGGAAACTTTGCACAAGAAAAGAAAGAAATGTGCATGTTCTCTCTGGAAATATGGAAATTTGAACAAAACCTGACTTAGCAATTCAAAGGGTATATATTCACTATGACTTCCTTTACTTCAATTGAAAAGCAATTCAGGATAGGGTAAAGATATCAAAGTAGACTAGAGACAAATACATCAACCCAAATGGAATCATTCTGAGAAAAGCATTTCAACAAGTTCTGTGTCTGTGGCTGACATCGGAGATCAACTTCTGCCAAACCGATCTGTCCCTGGATCAAGATCGTGGGTCCTTTTGTCCATTTGTAGTCGATTCATTGAGGCTGTGCAGATAAGTCTGCCATTGTTTTCCTCTGTCACATAGCCTGTTTACTTTTCTCAGTAATGCCCATGCTTTTGAGTGATAGATGGTGTGACCAATGAAAGGGAACAGTCTTTTTGGTATTGTTTGAAGTAACTGTCTCTGTAAGCGTGGTCGCTGATGGCATCTTCCTTCTTTTTTCTTTCTACGCAACATCTGTCCTTGAAACCACATTTTGCTGCTTTCAGTTTTACAACTTTTGTAGTGTGATGTTGATACTTACATAATGTCGGAAGTAATAGCTTTCATCTTTGTGTCCACATGAAGGGGATGTTTACTTCAGTAATTGAAAATTTGTAACTGATTGGACGTGTTTTATGCCAAACATGTTCTCTTCTTGATTTCAGGATCATTTTAGCCATTCAATGTTATCCTGAATCCTACATATTTAAATACTTAAAACATCGATCTTGCTAAAATTGCATAAATTGCTGGATTGTCTTTGTAATACTTATGACATTCAGATTCTGATGTCTGTAATCCTCTCTCATAGTTTCACTGCTGCTGACATTGACATAAGATATATTTGTGGGTCTTTTATTTCTTTCATCAATATTGTGTCAACTGCATTTCCAGGTTTGTGAGGTTGCAGCCTCCAATTGTTACTCATATATATTTAAAACAAGCTCCAAAATGAATTTTTAAATTCCTATGAACTGAAAAGTAACAAAACAATTCACTTCTAAATGAACTTATCTTTTTTTTTTTAAAGAAAAAGAAAGAATGAAAGAAAATAAAAACTGTTTGCAAATTCCACACAGCAGAGAAAATTGTTCTTTTCAAAAATCCCAAATCCTAAAAGAATGACAGTGAAGGGGGAAATGTCCAACAGAAGGGAAGAAGGTAATGGACAAAGACAATGGAGTGATAACATCAAGGAAAACATGGAAATGGATTGTGTCACTCTGGAAAACTGTCACAATAATCCAGGAGAGATGTCATGAGAGCTGCATTCCAGAGGGGAACCACCCCATTATGATGATGTAACATCTGCTGTGGCAGCCCCTAATCAGGATAAGCCGAAAGAAGAAGTTCACCTAAAACAGTAGACATTATGAAAGAAACAAAATATCGTTGCTGTTTTCCCTCAGACAATACAAATTGTCATGGGCATGAAAAGGGCCAGAAAATTGAAGGTGAAAACAACGTGGACAAAGTCTTCATTGCATGCAATTTGCTCCATGGCCACACATTTTTATTGTACTTTGTACAAAGTAGAACAGTCAGTCACAAATACAAACATGTGACATAACCTTTTCATCTCAAATATAATGATAATGTAGCCATTTCTGTCAGCCAACTTAAAATTCTTTAATCAATATTTTTTATCAAACAATTTCAATGTCATGAAAGTAGAGGATTAAGGTGTCCAGATTCTTTCCCGGATCTTGCCTCTTCTATCTTTATCTCTCTCTCTCTCCATGCTATCTGTCTTGCCACTGCATACAGTATTCTGCACTACTAATTTTCATGAATTTTTTGCGAAATAAACAAAAACAAATGATGACTTTGACAATGTTACTTTGAACATGTACACATGAAGGAGTAAGTTTTTCCTCATCTTCCAGCTTTTCCTGCTATTTTCAAGGTCACTACCACAAAAAGCTGTTTTTGAGACCATCAGTTCTATTGTGTCATCCTTATCTAGATCGTTTCCTCCAATTCTGCATGTGCACAGTCTTTCCAATCTTTGTTCTGGTCTTCTTCTTCCCTGCCTGTCCCCTCCATCCATCTTGCTCTTTTGCCAAAGGACTCCCTTTTCCTTCTTTGAAGGTGCCTGAACCTCTTCAATCTTTGTGGATCTTTGACTGTGTTCCACTCATGTTTTCATCTTGATATTTTCATTCCTTTCTTTGTCTTCCTATGTCAGTCCATGGGTCTGGTAGAGCATTCTCATCTCTGTCCCCTCTTAATCTCTCTCCAGCTTCTTAGTCAATGGCATTGTAACCAGACCACACACTATAGCTGGCCTTCAACAGCATGCCTTTGAGTGCATTGGGAACGTTTGTATCACACAGCATACTAGTGACCTTCCTCCAGCTGTTCCACCATCTACTTGTATCCTCTCCTGCCTGTTGCATTGTTGGAACGTTTGTATCACACAGCATACCAGCTGTTCCATCCTCTACTTGTATCCTCTCCTGCCTGTTGTATTGTGGGAACATTTGTATCACACAGCATTCTCGTGACCTTCCTCC
>JAOWAY010214144.1:0-10040 GCA_028565895.1 Goniobranchus geometricus | reverse complement strand
TCTCTCTCTCTCTCTCTCTCTCTCTCTCTCTCTCTCTCTCTCTCTCTCTCTCTCTCTCTCTCACTCACTCTCTTTCTTTTTCCCCTACCCTCTGCACTTCTTTGCATGCTAGTAAAAGTAGAATCAATCCTCTCTCTGATATCAATATACTTACCCTGCATTTCTCCATTTGACTCTGATACATATTGCAACTGGTTTTAAGGGGTTTGAGCTCCATAATAGGTCCGTACCTGAGACACCAAGCCTCTTCCAACCTGCTCGAGAACCAAGGATATGGTTATATCAGGAAGCATCCCATTTACATCTTCCTGCGGGGAGGAAAGAGGAAGCCTGATAGTGACCAGATTAATAGATGATGCATTTTGCCCTCTCCCCACTCAGCTTCATGAGTTGTGGCATCCACAGTTGAGACTTCAGAATCCAAGACTGATTTCATTAATGCACACCTTTGGAATTTTGAACTTTGTCTTTAATCCACAAAACTACATTCTTTCCCATGACCGCAAAGCATTTACGAGACAATTTTATTTACACCTGGGAAATTCTCTGGGTTTGTATGGGATTTCCTCTTTTTCTTCACATGTATCACTGTATTTAAAAAGAAGACAGTTTGACATGGATAAGTCGTTATTCAAATTCGACTTTTGGTTTTATACGCATTGTTATTTGTTTGTAATCTCTCTCGCTTTAAGTTTTAATTAGGTCTTAAAAAGGCAATTTGAATTAAAATTGACTTCTCTTTTCTTGCTTCAACAGATATGCTACATAGCTGGGACATCTACTTTGACAACACATCCCAGGGTATGTTGATTTCTTTTCAGGCTTTAGATGACGAGGATTTAACACCTTATTTTATTGTATGTTATATAAATATTCCAACAGTATTCAGATTTCATTTGCCTGCATATTTTACCCCTGTAGGTCTCTTAGGCTTCGACTTAGAATGATCTGGTCAATGTGTGCCGGGGTACAAAATATGGAAATCTGAGTGGCTTACTAGCAGACAATCCAGCCCATTTGAAAGTCATGCAATCATGAAGACTCAAACCTCTATCAATGAAATAAAAAAAAAAAGAACCTTGCAATGCTACAATGAAGCAATCTCAATGTAACGATATGAGGCATGGAGAAATATCTGACTAACGAAATCAGGAAGCAACAGGCCTGTATTTTGGGCTGTGTCACTGGAAAAGAAAGAATGGAACATCCGGCTTCAACTAACTAGTAAATTGAACACAGGTTGGGCTAGATGAAGGCAACGAGAAAAAGTTCTGAACAGTGTAACATTTTGGATGGGAAAGAAGATTGTGAGGACTGCTACAAGTAATGATTGTGATGGCTGGAAGGAAGTGACTGCCAACCCCATCCAGCAGGGTACCTGATGAGGATGAGGATCTTATGAAATATTTAATTGTTTCTAATGCCCTTTTAACTCAGGCACGGATAAAATATCTGACCCACATAAATGACCTTTTCGGAATGAAAAAATGTGCTATCGTTTTACTGTCTGTGTTGATTAGAATATTTGACTATTTTAATCGTTCATGAGACTCATATTGCTGTATAATTAATTTTAATTATCAGTTGGGTTTGTTTTTTTGTTTTTTTTCATTGCATTCAGAGATCCGTATAGGTGCATCTCCTGAAGGACTCAAACAATTAGATATTGACATATGTGGCAGCGAAATTCTATCCACTCTTTTTATTTTTATTATGAACATTGATAGAATTTTTCATTAACAAAATATATATTCATGTGACTGAAAAGTCAGATCTTTCTCATTTATCCATATCTAACTTATGTTATGTTACTTAGCATGACCCAGGATATAAGATACAGGCACATTGATAAGATAAATTGCTGTTCTATTGCCACTAAAGTAATTTACATCACATAAATAAACACAGGAATTATGTGTTCAAAATTTTCCACATATTCATTATTTTCATCTACTAGTAGCAGCAATACTTTAGGTAAGTGCTGTAGTTGAGAGCTCAAAGGTCACGATTAGATCAAGGCTAATTTTAAAGATTTCCTTAATTCAGAATTTGTCAGTTTGGATTGTGCTCTTTGACATATATTTGATAAAATGGTGGGGTGCTACCGCTAGGTGAATAACAGAAAATAATTGAAATACATAAATTTTCACTACTCAACCATAAAGATGGGACAATGAACGTGATGTTTTTGGACTCACCCTTCATCAGACAAAACAAAAAGACAAGCAGATAAAGTGATCACATAAAATGAACAGTGGGGAAAAAATCTACAATGTCCCTCAAGAAGAATTGCTTCAAAAATAAAAAGACGACAGAAGAAATCTAGGTCAATCTAATAGAATTAAGACATAGAAAGGCCATGGATATTGTAAGTAGAAAAAAAAAAACTAGAGGTCCACTGTTCAATGTAAATTCTTGTATCTGTTTCATCAATTTTCCATTTCATCTTAGCCCATGGACCAGTCTCCTCTAAAAAATGCAGATGTTCTGATCTTAAGCTGTTTGACCCAGACACCTCTGTCTTTACCAGATCCAATGATTGGGGAGTTTTGTGTCAAGGCAGGTAGGTCATATCTGACTGAATATGTAAACTGTTATTTGCTCAAACTTACTTCGGTTTTCCTTTCGCTTTTATATTCATTTTATGTGTAACAAGTACTGTGGGTTATCTTTTCTTCTCCACTTTCCCAAAAATTAAGAATACAGTTGTCTCTGCTCAACATCCACACCCTCGGGAGAATAAGAAATGTGGATGTTAGACGGATATGGATGCAAGGTGAAGGGCAAGGGAGCGGGAGTACTTGATGAGAAATGAATCACTCTGAACACAAATGAAAATACTTGTTTACCTACAAAAGTGTATGTAGCTCAATCACAGAATGCACAATTCTAGAGAAAAGGTGTGGCCAATGTCATTGTGAGCTGTGAGTAGATTAAGTGATGTTTTGGCATACTGACTTATCCGTCAATCATTGTACGTGCCCATAAAATTTTGTCATGACCAATGCACCATTAAATGAGCAAGCAATGTTGCTCCATTCAGTATGCAGTGGGTGAACAAGGCTAGACAGTTGTCATTGTTTGCCTGTTGTCTATACGTTCGCATATGAATTGTTTGGGAATAGACAGCGAGGAATGCTTTCTTTTGTTTAGAAGATTAGCTCGCGCCATCTTTTCACATTGACTAGCATTTGTAAACTTATAGGCTTAACAAATCAGTGGCCAGACGGTTGGCATTTCGCATTACCCTTATTCGGCTTGTGGAATCAAGGTTCGTGATCTGGATTTTTTTTTTTTTTTTCCGTCATTTAAGATAAAAATGAAATTTAACACTTTCTCTCAAATGTGAATGTCAGATGAAATAATGTAGATGTTAGAGGTGTGATTTTTAAAGAAAAAGAATCCATTTGCTGTTCAAATATGGATGGATGGATGGCAGGTGGATGTGGATGTAAGGCGGGCGGATGTTACACTGAGGCCACTGTTTCTATGTTTTCACTTTCTCAACACTTCTGCCGGGAATGGATATATGACAGCTGGCTGAAGCAGTGCTTGTCAGCCCCAACGTCGTGGGTTGTGGCCCCAGTCATGCCTGGACCAGTTAAGCTTTGCGCCTGGAGGACGCTCAACTGCTGCGTCCAGACCGCCCTGTTTGGATTGCGGACTAGTCACACTGACATCAGCACTCACCTTAAAGGAATCGATTCACAGCAGAATCCGTCCTGCTGCAATTTTGGTGGCTTGTCCGAGACCTCAATGCATCCTCTTCAGGATTGCCTGTCGCTCAAGGATGCACGGGCCCGGTGGCTTCCAAGAAGTCTGACCCTGGAGAATTGTCTCCATGAGGACAATGGGCAGCTGCTAAAGACTGTGGCCTTTTACCGTTTTGCCACAAGGGCTCTTGGGAGCCCGCAGCGACCATGCTGTCGTAGACGAGATGAGAGATAGGAGTGAGGGCTGTAGGTTTGTTTGGTTGTTTTGTTTTCTTGTTTCATTACATTTTTGTTATTTCGGTAGTTTTTTAACAATAAGCGGCACCCTCTGATTTTTACAAGAAAAACATTTTTTTCTGTAGATACACCACACCGGACTTAGCAGCAGGACTGGAAAGAATCAAATCACCAGTAGATAATTATACTAATAATCAAAACAGTAGGAGATAGTTTGAAAGGTTTATCTGCCTTCAGTGAAAGTCGTCATTACTATAACATCCACTGTAAAAATTATATCCCAGCATTACTACCACGATATATATTTAGCCGCAGGATCAATGGCCAGAAAAAAAAATTACGGCTTATACATTGAAAGTTACAATATTTATGATGTGCTTGTCTTTTCTTAATGTTTGATGTTGCTTCTTCCTTCATTTTCTATAGAGTATATATAAATTCTACATCCTAGGCTCATAATCACAAACCTCTCTACATTTCTTATTCATATTACTCAGGACTTTGGAATACTAAAATGTTTAAAGGAAAAAAATTAATTATTTAATTTTAAAAACTTTGGACCTGTGTTTTACCGGAAATAGTGATTAACAAGTTGCAATTGAGCGGCATTGACTGCATCAACTCTGCATTCAGTTACCTTGTATTAAGATGTGCAGTGTGCTTATTATTAATTTTAAATACATCTTTTCAGCTTTTACAACTTCTCCTCTTCTGAAAACCTTTTCTTGATTCGTTTTTTTTCCCATTATCTTTATTACTTTTAAGTAGCCGATCGTATTTTTTGTCATGGACCCTGAGATGACCTAATAGTGTCGAAGAGAGCCCTAAAACACCATACAAACAAGCAAAAAACAAACAAACAAGATAATCATTTACTAATAATTTTTACTCTCTTCATATTTTCTCTTTTCAACATTCAGCTGTCACTGTCAAAAATGGAGGTAATGTCCTGGTTCCGTGTTATGCATCAGGTATAACCTTCGACCTTTTCGAGTGTTTGTCAAGTCATCTAGAGCAGTGTGGTCTTGCAGGTGTGCCCATGTACTTCCTGTCTCCAGTTTCAGACAATACCCTGGCATATTCCAATATTTTCGCCGAGTGGTAAGAATTGTACTTATATTTAGGACATGTCTGTATCTTTACTGACTCACTACCAAGACCCCACGTGTGACTGTCAAAGTCAACCTTAAAACATCTATCATCGTTTCTCAGCTGTCCAACTGCTACTGTGATATTGTTTTTATTTACCACCAAACAGGATTAATTGTCCCTCAGACTTACGCCTATACAGCCAACAGTCTTTTTACATATAACTATTGGTAATTTATAATCTATTATTCTAAATTTTGCTGTTGATTTTATTTGCACTTTCTTCAGACTCTTGGCATGGGTTGGGCCACAGGTCTGATTTCCATATCATGGTGGCTTTTTCGCGGAAATGCAAGCTATTTTATCTCACTTTTTTCTCTTATTTTCAGGTTGTCATCAGGTAAACAGTCAAAAGTGTTCCTTCCTGAGTGTCCCTTTCCTCATGCTGATGTGAGTTTTTATGTCATTCATTGCAAATGCCAGCAGAACAAAATCCTTTTTTCCTCCCCTTTTTTTTTGGCCCATGGTAAATTATTTTTTTCTCCTCATGCCAGATGCAAAAAAATGTCATAGGAACAAAAACAATTTTTTTTCACTTTTTTGTCCCATCGTAAATTATTTCCTTCTCTCCAATGCAAATATCATAGGAACAAAACAATTTTTTTTCCCCTTTTTTTTTGTCCCATGTTAAATTATTTTTTTTCTCCATGCCAGACAAGTCAAATGTCAGCAGAACAAAACAATTTTTTCCCCTTCTTTGTCCCATCATAAATTATTTCTTTCTCTCCGTGCCAGACAATGAATATTTTTTTACCTTTTGGACGTCCTGTTGAAGACGATTCTATATTTTACATGTAAAGTGTTTGATGTCATAAGCTTTGTGATTCATTTTATTTTGTAAATGGTGCTGGCACTTGTTTTTCTTATTATTATTGGGATGTCACAGTATGAAAGGAAGTCTATTTCTCTATCATTTGATCCCATAATTTTATTGCAATATTCCTGACAAAGCCAGTCAAATAGTGATGTTTAAACACTCTAAGGCTCTTCCTTTCACCCTGATAATCAATTATTTTTGTTCAATGAGTGAGAATACACGGAAACAAGTCCTTGACCTAGAGACAGTATATATATATATCTTGCTGATGCTGAAGTTCAATTATTTTCAGTTCAGGCTATTAAATCAATTGATGGAAGTGAAAGAAAACAAGATACAACTTTATGGTCATTTCTGGATTATGTAGTCCAGAGTTTGCCAAACTATTCACATTTTTCAGCCTGTCATTTCATTGAAACCAGAACATGAGATACTGAATAAACCTAAACTATCAAAAATTTGCCAAGCATGTTTTGTCTTATATGGCAAGAAGTTGTCGTTATTTGGTTCTATGTATTGTTAAATTTATCTTCCTGAGTTGTTTTTGTTTTTTTTTAAGTCTTTCTCTCATTGCATTCCTTACATCTTGCAGCTGCTGATAAAAGGCCGTTTGAAGAACTTCACAAGTATTCACAGTAAGAATGTTATGCTCTCATCATTGAGTTGAAGGTTAAGATTTGATGATCAGCAGATATGGGCGAGTGATGTAGATTTTTACTATGAAATGAGAGGAGGTCAGTGGCCAAGTTATTTATATTCATACTGAAGCGCATGTTATAAAGATATGAAGAGTCGGCTGTAAGAACAATCTTATGGATTATTGTAACTAGCTCTTAAATAAATGGTCAGGGTTTTTTTAAACAACGATCCCTGTCCATTAATTACGTTGGAAAAACGATTGTCGTCCTGATTCTTGCTTTCTATGACTTTGTCATTTTTCCCATGGACTCTTCATATCTTGAAGGATATGTATGCATTCAAGCGCTGATTGTCATCGCTGAATCTTTAAGAGTAGATTTTCTCCCTCTTGTGTGTGTGCACATATGTATGTATGGCAAGCAGTGAGGATTTTCTGTCTTTAAAAGATTATTATCATCATCATTATTATTATTATTGTTAATTCTTATCTTCATCATCATCATTAACATGGTTGTGTTTGTAATGACTATAAATATATGTACTAACATCTATCATCATTTTTAGTATCATATTCACATTGACTAATTGCATGCTTAGATTTGATTATGTCAATCTTTTGAACTACGCATGTAGAGCTGCGGCAACAAACAATGATCTCTGTTTTGATAATGATAGTAATCTCGTCTCATTTTATCTTATCTTATCTTATTTTATCTTATTTCATCTTAAGTATCTGTATTGATAACCTGTTTAGTTTTACTGATAAGTGGATTGATGTCATTTTCTACACCATTGTCCTAATTTGACAGTGAGTTCCCTTGGTTAACAACATGCTTTTTTCGATTTGCTAATTGTTTCACTGTCGAATTTAATATCACCATGGCTGTATTTCCTCATATTCAGTAACTAATTTTTGTCACTTGACAATCAAACATATAAAAAATGTTACAGTATACAAAAACACTTCATATAAAGTAATACATTTGGTACCGGTATTCAGGTTATCTGGCATGGTCACTTGTCCTAATATTGAATGAAGTTCTGGGATAGGATGTGCATTGGAGTGTAAAATGAACCTGAATATTAGATCAACTTTCCTTAATTTTTGAAGATAGGCAGTAAAGCATTAAATGCAATTTTGGAAGACTTTGAGCATCACCTATACCCTGAATATGAAAGATCTGGTTGAGGCAATAGGCTGCTTAAAAAAAAAAGAGTCAAGAACAGAAAGATATAATTCCTTTTTCAATAAGGCTACAAAACATAAAATAGAGATTAAGGGAAACTTACTGCAATATTATAGTTTTATTATATATCACAAGGTAATGTATATCGATACTGGTTTTGATCTATCTAGAACAATATATTTTTCAAAAGAAAAAAATGTGCGTGAATATGTGGGTATATTTTGTATGTATGTAAGTCATGTAATCTAATGAACCTTCATACCTTGTACTTGAAACATTTTTTAAATTGATATTCTTTATTGTCACGCATTTCATTTATCATCATCACACGACCAAAAGAAATTTCTTGCAAGAGATGAATAAAGTGATCTGAATCTGAATCTGAAAACCTTATCAACATGGAATTCTGTTTTCTATTCTACATCTAAGCTTTGATTACAGATTATTTTCCATTTTCTTCTTTTTGTTTTTTTGAAACTGAATTTGAATTTTTGTCCACAGCCGGCCTTACCAATGATTTCCACAGTCCTTGCATCATGTTTGCAGGACACCCTTCATTACGAATGGGGGACGTTGTCCACTTTATTGAACTTTGGGGAAATTCTGGGGCCAACACTATCATTTTCACAGGTATATTTGGCCACCAATACCTGTATTCTATTTTCATGATTCACTGTTTGTCTCCAATTTGTGGCTCTTTTATTCTCATTGTTTTACTTTCAAGGCTTAGAGGCACCACAAAATAGACAGCATACACAGAATTGATAACACAGAGAACAAATAACATACACAAGATTGCATACAAGAATAGATAACATACACAGAAGAGCAATCCCCATTGTGTGATATTACTTTTCTTGAGACTGAGCTTTTCACTTTAACCTGTCTGTTGCTACTTTCGACTGAAGTCGAAATTTTCTGTAAGTGTTTATACTACGACATTGGACTTGTGTTGAAAATGGAAAAGTTCTATGAAACAAAGTAATACAGAAATGAGACTGATAGTTGAAATATACTTTCTTTTTTGCTTGAATTTTGGTTGGGGAATCAGTTATCCAACAAGACTAAGACTGATCAAATGTATTTCTGTTTGTTATTTCTATACGGATGCCAAACATTGGACTGGGTCATATTTTTGGCTTCACTGGACTTGCATGAGTATCCACCATCCCTCAATAGATATCCATATACTTACACATTTAGAGACGTACAGGGACAATGAATAGAGATGGGGGACACCCATTCTAGTCAGATAAAGCCCCAAATATGACCCAGTTTCTGACTTACACGTTTAGAGACTTACAGGGATGACATTTTCTCTGAAATTAATGCAAAGGGAATGCAGTACGTGAAATGGCTGGCAACCTAAGGGCTTAAAGCCTTATTTGAAGATGTTGATTATTGATAATGTTTTTGTCATTGTTAAGGTTGCTTTCTTTTTAGCTATGAAATTAGACTTTTTTTTTTAAGCAACTGGGTTATTGATTGTGTTTTTGTCATTGCTATGGCTGCTCTTTTTTAAGCTATGGAATTAGACATGTTTTTAACAACTGGGTTATGGATGTTTTTGTCAATGTTAGGGCTGCCCTATTTTTAGCTATGAAATTATACGTTTTTTTAACAACTGGGTTATTGATGCTTTTGTCATTTTAGAGCAGCCCACGTTTTAGCCATAATATTAGACTTTTATAGAAGAACTGGGTTACTGTTAATGTTTCTGTCATTGTTTGGGCTGCCTACTCATTTGCCGTGAAATAAGAAATTTACATAGATTCTCTCTTTTCTTGCTTTTCAGAACCAGATTTCAATTACTTGGATGCCCTAGCTCCTTTCCTACCTCTTGCCATGAAGGTTTGTCTTACAATGTCTTTGGATAAATCATCAACATCAGCTTCATCAACATCATCATTAGCTTCATCATCAGCCAGTCACCTTATTATTTTACCTTCTGAGCACTGTAACATAAAAGTGGTGTGTTAAGCACATCCCGATGCATTAGCCATCTGTAAAAATTAATTTACTGTCCACGCAAACAGGACTGTGTTTGTGGATTATAGACTTTGTAAGCCATTGTTTTTTCCACATTGTCTGCGCAGTAATAATGATAGTAGTAGAAGTAGTGGTGGTAGTAGTAGTAGTAGTAGAAGTAGTGCAGAGCTGCCAACCATTACGCAAAATACGAATTTTATACGCAAAAACATCACAAATACGCAAAACACGCGAGAGCATTAAAAAATACGCAAATTTACCGGCCCGCCGTATTCCGAAACGTTTAAAAAGCTATGCAGCCGGTGACCG
>JAOWAY010214033.1:0-10042 GCA_028565895.1 Goniobranchus geometricus | reverse complement strand
AAGGACAACAGCCCATGCTGATTCACACAAGAAAAGCACCGATATAACCACCTCGGTTGAAAGGTGCCGAAATTCTCTTATCAACCACACCATCTTAACAAAAAAAAAAAAAAAAAATGAAGGTGTTACTTTAAAAAATCAGTGCAAACAATAAAAAAGTTCAAATTAAAGATTTCAGCAGAGTCTTGGTTTTTTCCAGGAATATAAAACTGGATTTGATCTAAAGCATAGAAAAAAAATGTTTATAAAACTAAGATTTTTTTTCATTAATGGATAGGCCATGCACACTATTTTGGTATTTTACTTACATAGGCATAAGAATTTGGGTCGGTGGAATTCAGGTCACTCTGCATGTGATGAAGGCCATTTCTGTCTGAAGCAATGATTTGTTGCTTGCGATCAATCTCCACCTCCATTTGAGTTGCTTGGTCTCGAAGTTGATTCACCTTCAAGACAAAAGGCAATATATGAAAAAAGTACTCATACTTCAGTTTTCTAATGAGCACCAAATTTCAGCTTTATTCTATCTTCCTTTGTTTTATCCAAGGTTGAGGTAGTCAAAGCATTTTGTCTTTAAAATAGGCTTTGTTTTATGATTTTTGTTGAATCTCCGCAGTGATGCTCCTTCTGAAAAAGTTTTCTTCTTCTTCATCTTCTTATGACATACTGAGTTACTCAGTTACAATGAACAATTTTGTCAAAAATTGGGTTGGTGAGCTCCGTTTTAGTTTACAAAGTATTTGCATATTAACCTCATAAGAATGCTGCTGTGTTATATAAAGCATACAATTGTAGTAACTAAAGAATTGTAGCTTGTCTATAAAGTGGTTTAAAAAATAATATTCCCAATTTTGCATTTAAAGTCTAAAAAATGTTCAATTCATGAAAATGCTATTTTATATAGTTAGAATTACTCATTTTACAGAAATCAAGTGACTTTTAGCTGGATCTGTAGCAAGTTTAATAAAATGCCTGGGTTGCAAAACATTTAAGGGTCAGTGTTAAATATCATATCAAGGACACTTTAATTAAAGAAAAAAAAAGGACAATTGACTCATTATAGTTTAATTAAAAGTATAAAACTAGGTTTAGATATTGTAGACTAAACTGATATCCAGTCCATGATTTCCAGCTAGCTACAGCAGAGGACAAACAAAGAACAAATGATTCTCTCTTCACCTCTGTGTCAGACACTTCAATTCTATTTGTTTTGCAGGGACTGTTTGCAAAATATCTTTTTTTTTTTTTTGTCATATAAGCTAAGTCCCACTCTTTAAGAGTTTATGTTTGGCACATGAACAAAATAATGCAAACAATTTATAGGAACGCAATCTTTGTATTAAGAGAGATCAAAAACTGAGAGGAAACTTTATCAACAGGACTGAAGTAAAACGAGGCTGTGTACTACCATCATTCCTGTTCATTGTGGTCATTGATCTTCTCTTAAACCAATTGAAGAGCGGTTTTCCAAATGGGTAATCCAAATTCAAAATGTTATTAATTTTATTTTTCTAAGAAAAGTCTGCTGCTATAAAAAACGGATATGGTTTTGAGATAAAATTGAACATGTAGATATTATCATAATCTCCGTAGGATTTTATAAACACATTGTCATGCTTATTCGAAAATGCTTCACTCATTTTACCTTTTGTGATTTGAGCCATGCAGGAAAAATGATTTTTTTTCACTCTTTTCATTAGGCATACTCGATTATTTCTGATAAGTTATTTATTTGATAACCATTTCCATTAAAAGTCATAGCAAAATGAAGGAAGTGACAGTATTTGAAAAGTGAATTAACCAAAAAAAAGTTTTAAAAAATGAGTTATGCTTTTATCAAATGAGTGTGACAACATTTTGTTGGCACATTCAAAAGTCTTCCTTTTTGCACTTGCTGAGTTTTGGAAAAATGCTCTTCAGTTGCAAAAAAAGGCATGCATATTAAGCTCTTTGATCTAGACTTTGCAGACGACACTGCCCTCAACTGAGTATTGGAAAAAAAAATTGCAGGACCATGCCAACTGTCAACACATGGGAAAAGAGAAGATGAAAAAAAATTAAATTCCACAATCTGGCATAAACCGCGATCAAATCCTGGTCAATGACTAAGAAAGACAGTATCATATGCACTAGACCACAGTGCCATCTTCCCCCTTAACCTATTTCCCTTATTGCTTTTTCTCCATGGAAACCAGACAAGTCCACATGCATCATATAGGAACCCATAAAGTTAGTCCCGTACCAATGGCTGAGTACAGCATAATGTGGTAGATTGCCATTGCTTTCAACGGCGCTTTACTTCCGCCAAGTCTAGAAAGACCTAGGTACCTTTTATACTGCTGGGTGAACAGGGCGCCCCGAAAAAAATCCACTGCCTGGCTGGGTTCAAACTCAGGCCATCTTGCAAGGCAGTCGGCCACTCTAATACTGAGCTACCAGGCCACCATTGGAACCCATCAAAAAAAAAAGCTTGGGATAGTTCACGGAAGAGTTGCTCGTGCTGTTGCCGGGGGTTACAAAACCATCAGTAGCATTTCAAAGAGGATACAGTGCCCCAATTGGCTAACATGAAAACAATGGAGGCAGTAAACAAATGTCATTATGCCTCATCAGCTCCTAATGGACAGCTGAGATTGAGTTAAGCTCTCTGGACCTGGTGTCACGTAAAATCAAATCATGAAGAGGACACCACAACAAATTAATAATGACCTTGCCCCTCATGATTTCAAAGCCTTCAGCGTCCATCCTTATCCTGAGCTGTGAAACTATAAAATCAGCTTCCTATAGCTTTAGCCAATTCCAGAATAGTACCCTATCTTAATTAGGAAAGGGATGGGGTACAATATATTACAGATTCAAGATAATCAATAAAATCTACGCAATTACACCATTAGAGGAATGCAGATCAGGAAAAGAAGAGAAGAAGGTCAAGGTTAAAGGTTATCGGTAACTAACCCTTTGCATCTTCCTTGCAAGTCTCTGTCTGATCTTGTATTTGTTATCATCTCGAAATGGCTCAGGAGTGTTTCTGTCTGTTGAAATTTTCTTGAGTTCTGTGGTAGCACTGAGCAGCTTCTTTTCAGTGCTGGAGAGGTCATCTTGAAGAGATCGGAGCTTTTCCTCAGCTGAAAGCATAAAAGTGTTTGCACATTCGATAAAGACTACTTTTTATTACGAGAGGCAGAACAATTTTGGCTAAAAATGGTAAACTTGAACAGAAGGCTGATGATGTGTGAAAAAAGGCAAAGATGCGATTTATAGTAAAAAACAACAAAAAAACCCACAAAGATAACACACTATGCACCATTCATCTCAATGGCATTTCATTTCATTTCAAAATCTCCTTTACTTTCTGGAGAGCAAATGGTGAAGCAGGGCATGGGACTTCTACCTCCCGGATTCCCAAATGCACGGGCAGTATAGCTAAAATGGACGATATATTCAGCTTAAACTCCCGTCACTAGATTGCCTGCATTTTTATCTCTTCTTATTTCTGCTTGTGGTGTATTTCCGAACCCGGTTTCTTTCACTTCAATTGCGTGTCACGAGAATATGGATACAGTTTTATTCGCATTTTCATAACTTTGTTTCTGAACTTTCCTCTTGGGATTGAATCTACCTTTGTGATGATTACGATTAAAGGCCGTTCATTGATTGATCTTCTGAAAAGTGCGGTGAATCAACCATTTCTCCTGATAGCATCTGACATTTCAAGTTGATACTTTTCCCAGGACTCTGTCTGACTGTAATTTGATGGTTTAATTCACTAATTGATTGTTTGGCAGCCTAAGTGGAAGATCCCTACACTAAATACTAATCTAGATCTAGATTCTGCTCTAAAACGACAAGGTCTATTTACTGCATATCACTAGATTTAGAATTGAGATTCTAAATATCACGCACATGGCTGCATGGCTAAATATCACAGCATAGTCATAGCACTCGAGTCCAGATATCTAGATCTAGAATCTGGGTAATAATAATAAACAGCCAGATTCTAGATCTTCATGTAGATTTTGGATTATCTAATTAGCCCCAGATTCTAGATTTATATATTTCTTTTTTCCAGACATTCCTATGCCTTATGGTAGGTCTATTGTCATAGATTAAGCACAGGCTACATCCCAATAATTAACCTTGTGAGCGTCAGTGATATTTAGCGATTTGCAGTGATATTTAGTGATGTATGGTGATATCTCCGTGATTTTTGTCCATTCTCCTTGATTTTTATACCAAATCTCTCTTTCAAAGATCATTGGGTTGATAGCTGTGTTGTCAATCTTTAAAAATATTTGATATACCCCTACATTTTTCTGAAGCACCAGAGGCCTTACCAATAATATATAGAAAAAGTCTTAAAACTTGATCAGAAATATGAATTTTAAAACTGGCCTATTTCCTCCATCTTTTGACTTTGAAAAAAATGTTTCTCTTGTCTCACCATATTTCGTCCAGAGATTGTTTATTTAATCAAAGTCTGACTACAAAAATAAATATGACATTTTGTTTTTTAAATTTATTGATTCGGTAAAACTTAATGCAATCACGATTAAAAACAAACTTTTAAGATTTATTTATGTCCTTGTGATATAAATGAAATTTGGAAAAGAGTATAAGAAAGAAAAATAGTAACTAAGAACTTTTTCATTTTCAATGTGTTATATTTAGATCTAGATTGACAACTGTTGAAAAATTCTCCATCAGTAGAACATTGTAGAGAGAGAAGAATGAAAAGCTGTTGCGTTGGCAAATTTAATTCCCCTGCATTTATTCCTTTCTCTATTCCACCTTCTCTGTCATGACTTTGCTTGTCGTCATTTGTAGGTTGCAAAAAAGGTGGCGTGCTGCAGTGACCCTAAATCTGGGTGTCCTGATAGAAAGAAAGATGAAGACAAGGAATGATTTAAGGAGACATCTAGCTTTTTAACCACATAATATGACCCAACATTTGTTTCACTTTGGTTTTTCTCAATCATGAGATAATGTCGAAAAATTATACAGCTTTTCAGTTTTATGCCAGCTTTAAGATAATCACTTAAGCATGTTAAAGCCAACTTAAATCTTAGTAGCTTCAATGTCCTTATTTTACCATCATTACTTCTACTTCAATCCTTAGTCTTATTATGCTTAATTTAAAGTGTGTTTGTAAGTGGAGGGGGAGGAACAAAAGAAAAAAAAAACAATATGAAGATTATGCCCTTTGTTTTCATTTCCGGAAGGTGCGGACTGTCAATCAGCATCCTGTCAACTCAGGACTGTCTTCCCCAGTTTCAAATAATTCTTCTTCCAACAGCCTTCTTGTGCCTTCAGAAAGGTTTGTGATCCTCTCGCTTTTTTTTTTTGTTTCCTCCCTTGAATATCATAATTTTTATACTCTGCAGCCTAAATCCACGTTTTATTTTCTCTGAAATTAGCTCCTTTTTCTGTTTCTGTCCTTTTTTCTTTTTTAGAGTATTTTCACAATTCCCAGTCTTTTTGCCATATTTTATACCATAATAATGTATTATTATCTCAATTAATAAACGATACAAATTTGCCAGTTGTACTAGGATATCATAATCTCCTAATTTATTTTTTGAAGGCTGATGGGAAGAAAAATTACAAAACCAAGAACACAAACAAACTTCCTGAGAATTGGCCATTTATCTGCGGTACATCAATTTCTTACAGTGATTTACACTGTGATTAAATTGGAAAAGTATGAAGAATCTAGGAGTAGAAAGAATAGATTTACATCTTACTGGGAACGGAACTAATATTGAAAGAAAGAAACAGAATCATTAATAAAGAAATTGAGAGCGGAATTCATGGTAAAATTGCAATTCATAAGATTATTTATTTTTTCATGAACTCAGATTTTCTTTTTATTTTTGAGATCAATTGCTATCTCAGGATTTGAGGTACCAGCCTTTATATAAGTTATACCAACATTGAGGTAATTCATTAAATTAAGGATGAAAATGCAAAATATAATAAAATTTCCACAATTCATAAACCAAGAAGAGGTGGATTTGGTCATAAAATTTCATAAACATCCATCAACAGAAAAATTTGCAAGCTATATAATCCTTTAGATAAATAAAATTTCATGTAAAAGTGAAATCAAAGAAGCCCTGCTACAACCTCTGGACAGCTTGGTAGATGACTTCCTTTATGATTTGAAATCACATGGCTCTTATAGCATAATGGTCTTGAACTGTCATCAGGTGTCCATCAGGTGCCCATTTTCAAAATTAATGAACTACATTAGAGTCATCTTTTCAAGATTCTTGCTACAAAATGATAATCATAACCTCATGATCACTTCATTTAATGAAGCTCGTAATTCCTATGAAAAAAAATAATTCTTCATGTGTGCATTCATTCCAAGCAGAAGTTGATTGCTGCATGTAGAAGTGACAGCAATATTGTGTTGGAAAGGAGTTTCCTAAATTTTGTCACACCTTATATACATAATGGCAATATACCAAATCTTACACTCAAAACTATTTTGCTATGAACTTTTGCAGTCATTGCTAAGAATTTTTAGCAGATGGAATTCAAAAAGAAATTTCCATTCAATGCAAATTAAATCACATTTAAATTGCTTTATTTGTATTCTTCAAGACTTTTTGAAAAAATAGAAAGTATCTGCAAAGGTGCATGTGTTTGATGGGGGATTTTATGCTTTTATTCTTCAAAGACTTTAAAAAAACTTTTTATCCTTTATCTCAGTCCTGAGGTCTCAAGTCCAATTCAAAGGAGAACATCAAGGAAACCAGCTCCTCCACCACCTCCAGAGAGACCATTTACAGTAATGGTTACTGCTGCAACCACTCCTGTAACAAAACCAGATAGTGACTCGAGCAATGGAAACTCATCCCAGACATGGCCTCGGTCTGCACCCTTGGCTTCACCTGAAACAGATGTGCCCGCAGGGGCAGAGAGGCATGAAAAGCACAGGACAAGTCATACTGAAAGGCCATCCATGCCACCACCTGAAAGACCCAAGCTGCCACCTCCTGTCACTACTGCACCAGGTAGGGGTCATCAAAGGTCAGCATCTACTGGAGCCATGATGATGTCCAATGCAGGGGGAGGAGGAGGGGATGGGGCGTCAGGTATCCCCAATGCAGGTACTGTGTCCTCCTACAACATTGCATCAAGTGGTGAAGGGTCTACATCTGTTGAAGCGACACAAAATACTCTCAGCCTAATGCCTCCTGGGTCATCCCATACTATAGGCAGATCTGTTAGTTTACGCCCTCGTCATAACCCTCCACCACCCCCTCCTGTAGCTAGAGAGTCTGAGGATACAAAATTGTGATAGAATTTACTACAATTTTTAAATCTGTGATTTGAAGAAATCTAGCCTTTTATTTTATGATATTGCAATCAGAGCTTATAACGCTTTTCCCTCGTCTGTCATATCCAGCTTCTGATTTATCCACAAATTCTCTCCTTTTCTCCCTCCCACAGGTTTACTTTTGATAGTATCACTCCTTATACTGAACTTCTTTCACACTTCAAGCTGATGACAGCCTCCATAGTTTTTTCTACAGCTGGTACATTGGTACATGGATGTTTCTTTCTCAGTTGTTCACAATTTCATTTTCACTTTTCTGCGATTCATACTTTTTATAGTGATTGTTAGAACGCTGATTCTTTGTTCTCAAGTGATCAATGAAAAGCTAGAAGTTTAGGCGAAGTTTCCCTTGAAAAATCGGCAGGCATTTTGGAATTGCATCCATGCTTCCAAAATTCATGGAGAGAATGTGTTAAATCTTCACTCATTTCTCTGTGGTCATTTGCTCTATTTCTTGAAGTTAGTCTTTCATGGTCAGTTCTTTCTATTCATGTTTTTGTTATTGTCTTTTTAAACAAAAAAGGGAGAAAAAAAAATTTCATTAGATATTTTGGGAGTGGCACGAAAGATATTTTAATAATTTGGCACACTTTCTGCTATAAAACAATGAATAAGCAGCATGCGCAGTACATTTATTAAAACATTATTTTGTTTTTTACTCCTGCTTTTTTCTTGTTCCGAGGTTTGGCAATTCAAAATTCATTTGCTTTGTAGCTCATTTAAGAAAGTTAATCTTCAGTCCAGATAAAACCTGTTTGATGGTCTAGTGGTAAAGCGTCTGCCTCGGAACCGGGAGGTCATGGGTTCGATCCCAGGCAGAGTCATACCGAAGACTTTAAAAGTGGCAATTTAGTGATTGTCTTGCTTGGCGGTCAGCCTTATGAGAACAGTACTAAGACTGGTGGGCCTGGTGTCAGTATACTGTGACTGGATGAGTCATTCGAGTTGTGCTATACCTCATGGCTCATGTATGGCAGCACATAAACATGTCAAAATAGCACCGTCGCTGATATAACCTACGCTGTTGAAAGGTGACGTTAAACCTACGAAATAACAAGAAATAAAATCACAATTTTATAGTACCCAAGTACTTTACTTCTTTACCCTGACTCAACCTTCTGCACCATAACTTTGCATGGTGGCATTTGAGTTTTTCTACTGACAACTGGTAATACATACAGACACATAAACATTCATTCGGACAGAGATATTAATACAGATATGATATATGTATAAGTATATGATATATGTATCAGCGACAGACATTCAGACAATAAATTAATGGTCGGATAGACCGACGGAAAGAATGAGATGAGGTCGTTCTGTCATACACACAGATAAGAATAGGTCCAGACAGACAGAGACACAGCGATGACATTGAGGAACGCTTTGTACCATCAAAGTATGCAAATGAGCAAGGCCTACAGATTTTGGGTTGGTTTTTTCTTAGGTTTTTTGTTGTTTGTTTTTTTGGGGTTTTTTTCTTTTTTTGGGGCGGGGGGTTGTTTTTGGTGTTGTTGTTTCTGTGTTGTTGTGGTTTTTGTTTTTTTTTTTGTTTTGTTTTGTTTTATTCTATTCTGTTTTTTTCTTGTTTGTTTTAGTTTGTTTTGTTTTGTTTGTTGTTTGTTTGTTGTTGGGTTTTCTTTGTTGTTGTTGTTGCTGTTGGTTTTTAAAGATCATTCGAGAGGATATTTAGTTGTAGTTTAAAGTCTTAGTACTGTATTTCTCTTTATAAGACATCGATTCATTTAGTTAAGCTCCCAGTTATTTTTGTCTGTCAGTGATTTCCCTTCCGAATAATCTTACATCACGTCACTTCATGACATATCCGCCTATTGTTTGTTTCAGCATCAACATAAACATTGACCATGGCAGTCTTGTGGCTGTTGTGGGGGCTGTGGGCTCCGGCAAATCTTCACTTTTGTCAGCCATGCTAGGGGAGATAAGAAAGATGAATGGAGAAGTCTCTCTTTGCGTATGCATCTTCAAAATATATATTTTTTGCATGATTGTAGCTTTTACTACTAGTTTACTTCTGAATCAGTTCGAATGGTTGGCGTCGGTCATATAATGGCTAAAGAGTTTGAAAGAAGATTTAGATATTTGCCAATGAATCTCAGTCTGAAAGTAGATTTAGATATCTGCCAATGAATCTCAGTTTGAAAGTAGATTTAGATATCTGCCAATGAATCTCAGTTTGGCAGTAGATTTCGATATCTGCCAATGAATCTCAGTTTGAAAGTAGATTTAGATATCTGTCAATGAATCTCGGCACAGCTGGGTCATACCTGGTATCTTTAAGGAAAGAATAAACAATTTTCCTCACTTCATTTGGGCATCGTCGTCTGATGATCCAGTCGTGATCAAGCCGCATCTTTCTGAGTGTTGATAAGAATCGGGATGGGTCCTCATATAACTGCAGCTCGGTTCTCGAGTTAGGTTGAAAGGAGCTCGGTGCTCCTGCACTGCCGTATTACTGAGTACCTAGCTTTCCTCAAGGATCAAATGTGGGCATTAAATGCATCACTTAATGGATCAGGCCACTATCAAATCGTCGTCTTTCTAAGTTAAGAAAGATGTAAATGGGGGACCTGATGTAACCATTGGCTTGTTTCTCGAGCAGGTTGAAAGGGGCCCGGTGATCCAGCATGGCCATGGTGGTGGGGGGGGGGGGGGCAGTCAGACATGTGCGTTGGC
>JAOWAY010213922.1:0-10043 GCA_028565895.1 Goniobranchus geometricus | reverse complement strand
CAGACTCTCTAAAAGGAGATATGAATAGTTGTTTTTTCTTTTAATTTTGACACCTACCTCAAAAGTTATTCTTCTCAGAAATTATTCTCAGCTAAAGATATATCTACATCTTTATATCTAATTATATGTGAAATAGATAGATAGATAGATAGATAGATAGAATGAAGGGAGATAGATGGACAAATAGAAAGATTTATAGACAGATAGATGAAGTCATAGTTGGCCGCGTCTTTCGTTGTTGAGTTTTTTTCCATACTTGTTGTTTGAAAGGTTGTTGGTTTTTTTATGAAGCTTATTCACAATCTGCATGCAAGACTTTTTGAAGTTCTTTATCTGGATTTGTCCAAAGAGGACACTTTTTTGAAAAAATAAACTTTTTTCTTTTCCTTAATCTTTTTTTTCTTTCATTGTTCCGTTATGATTTAAAATCAACAGGAATGATCATGATTCCGACACAGATTCTGGGGTCCTTGACCCTTCCTCAGGATCTCCAAAGTTCAAAGGTTAGAGATTTGATAAGAGAAGTAGATATTATACAAGATAACAAGACAAGTCAAAATCATTTTGAATTGATGGTTGTGTTTGTTCATGGGTATTTGTGTGTATATGTGTGCATGTGTGTCAGAGAGGAATTGTGTTTTAGTCATTTTTGTTATTGAAGTTGTTTCAGCGTTTTGAGGCTGTCAAGTTTTAAAAACCTTTTTTTACTTTTGTTAAATGAATGGTATTTCTTTAGGACAGGTGATGCCTTATTTTGCAATTTTTTATAACATATGTTTAAAACATTGATGAAATGTGTTTATTTGGGACTTAATTTTCTCCGGGCTAATTCAAAAAGGTGATAAAAATAGATCTAATTCCAGGCTATAATGGAAAATATGACGAATGCATTTTAATTCAATTGAAATAGTCGTTTTATCTCGAAAAAAATGTTTCTTTTTTTTTTTTAATGGTATTAAAAGAACAATTAAAGGGAAAAGCTCTTTTTTTTCTGCATTGTATCAAATTTCCCTTATTTGACAATTTATATAAATTTTGTTAACAGATGATATCAACATGAGTCAGTCAATAGACTTGGGTGATGTGCAAGATGTGAAGTGAGTGTTCAATTTTGGTTCATAATTGCTCATAGCTTTCTTTTTTTTGTTGTTTTTGTTTTTGCTTGTTGATGTTTGGTTTGTTTGTTTTTTGTTTTGTTTTTTTGTTTTTTCTCAATAATTCTGATAAGACTTTGAGAGCTTAACAATGGTTTTGCAAGTCTCAGATTGATCCAGCTCTGTAAACTAGATTGGTACTGAAGGCATTTGTTTATGTTGCTAAATAGGAAATTATAGATTAAGTCACCAAGCAGATAAGCTCTGTATGTTTATATTTATCCTCACTGCTTGACATGTGATATTCTGTTCCAATGCTGAAGAGCTCTATACTATCTAAAAATCCTACAACATTAAAGCAATTTTTATACATTTACTTTAGAAATTTACCTTCTTACACTGGTAAGTAAACAGAGTTCATGCTCTGTAAGATGTTAAAGGAAATGGGCTGAGGGTGGGGGAACAAAAAATAACAACACAAAACAGTACTTTTAATAATTATATAATGGAATTTTCCTTACTCATGTTTTCATGTTTTTGTATTCCAAATAGTCAATGAGCAATTCTTTATATTTAAGCGAATGCACAAACATTTCTTCCTAGCTCGTTCATTACTAGAAATGTCCATGTTTTAACATTCCTTAGGCAACAAATTGCTGCTACGCATACCCAAGAGAGTCAGAGCCAGTTTTTCACCAACAGCACAGAATTGTTTAATCAGAGGAGATTAGACAGGATAATCCGAGATGCAAATAGTCCTAAAGGAATGGCCATATATCACAGTGAGTGAACAAGAGTTGAAGAAGGCTTAAAAACTGGGCCTTTTGACTGCATTCATACATAAGGTCATTTAAAAGATTGAGATATATATTGGGGATTATCATTATGACTTATAACAATGTTTACCAGTCTACTCTCAAACGGGTGTATTTTGACATTTCATGGACAGTTTGTGAATCTTCAAGAGAGTTAAGAAATGTTTTTCAGACATCTACCTTTAGACAAAGACAAAAACAAAACTAGGTAGCTTCGACCTAACATGTATAAAGACTATTGTACTGAGTTTGAGTTAGCCTGTTAACTGGGTTAGTCTGTTATATGTAGTAGGAGGAAAAGGAGAAGAAGAAGGAACAGGAGAAGAAGAAGAATCAGAAAAGAAGAAGAAGAAGAATAGCAAGAGGTAGAAGAAGAAGAAGGAGAAGAAGAAACAGCCTAGTATAAACTTCATCTTTTCTCTATCCCTAACTTGTAAGTTGAGATTCTCAACGAATTTGCTGTGGGAAACAATTCAGAGCATATTAATGGAGAGGATTATGAAGTTTTTTCAAAGATCATTGATGTAGTCGTGTCTAATATATTAACGCTTCATATAACAGCTGTCAAAATTTCAAATTCTTTCCTAGGTGGCATGACTAGTCATGTTTGCGCAGTCAATCTAGTTGATGGCACCACGTCTTTGCATCAGGCAGTGCTCGGAGGTGATGCCCATCAAATTCTGTCTCTCTTGCTGGAGGCAGACGTGGGGCCACTGAATATTCAGGATGATAAAGGAGAAACAACCCTCCACTTAGCATGCCGACTGAACAGAAAGAAGTGTGTTGAATTTCTCCTGGTAAGTTGTTACTTGTTTTAAAAAAGAAAATCTATGACCAACTAATTAGTACTCAGCATTTAATATGTCACAATAGAACCAAAAAACAACCACTGAAAAACAAAACAGAACCATTATAGATATTTGTAATTTTTTAACAAATGGGCCAAAACCCAAAGGAAAATTATAACATAAAGTTCAGTCATATGAATATTGATTTTGATAAGTTTTGAATCAAAAGAAATAATTTGGTTCTATTGTAGTCAACTTTCTTTCAACCTGCCTAAATGGATTGTTGTTTATTTTGAGTTACAGAACTCTATATTGGTTATATTTCCTTGGGAAGCAGGGAAGTTGTTTTGTTTTGGGTGGGGATGGAGTTTGTTTGCCTGTTAGATAAAGGACTCATTCCTTTCATATTACGATATTATATGAGCCTTCTGTCTTCTCCATATAACGCTTTATTTAAGAAAAGTTTTTCAATTCAAAATATAATCACAGAAGAGATTCTATATGATAATAAGTGCTTTTTTGAAATATTTTAATGTTCAACTTCCTGTGTAAGAATGTCATTTTTTAAACAGTTTTTTTTTTTTTTAGCTTTATTTTCAAATGCTTTTGGGTGGATCATATTCAGTCAATCACAAGAAGAGTCAAGTCTTGTAGCCACATTTAAAATATAAGATGCAAATCATTTCACAGTAACCCCATCTTTTTCATCACCAGGCTCAGCCAGGCATTGATCTGAATGTGAGGACTCTGAATGGCCAGTTGCCTGAGGAGTTGTCTACCCAGAAATCAGTGCAGAAAATGGTAGAGAAAGCCAGGGAATTTTGTCCTTTGATCGTTCCAAGGTTTGCCTTTTTTTTTCAGCCCATGTTCACATCTTTCTACATATATATAGTTTAGGTGTTTAAGAGAAAATATGTTCCCAACTTTGCAATTTACATTTTGAAAAGTTTTGCCCTACATGGAAATGATAGTTTACATACAACTGGTTAGAGCAAATAATTTTACACAGATTGTGTAAGCTTTAACTTGATGATGATATTAAATTATTATCAAATAGTAATTGCTTATGGATCAGTGTGGGAATGAAAGTGCCAAGAACACTATATTCTAACAAAATTATGCAGAGAAAATTAGATCGTGTGTCATAGACTAGATTATTTCTTGTTCATGATGTCTTCTTAGGTATAGAGCAGGTGACAATTAAAACCTCTAGATACATGTATAATCCTCGACCAAAACAGGCAAACTTAGAATGTCCATTACTTATTCAAAAACATGTCCATGAGATAAAAAGTTCCAAAAAAGTTATTCTTAGCAGACCAAGACATTCACAAGGGGCACAACCCAATGCCGAATTTTAAAATATTGAGATCAGATTCCTATTAAAGAGATTAAGAGATCAAATTCAATATGACTAAAGAAACAAGACAGATTAATTATTGAACTGATTCAACTAAGCACTTGAAAAACTAACATACTTTAAGTGTCAATTTCATTTCATTAAACCCAGATATTTGAATTTTTGACTAATCTTCTAAATAAAATCATAATTTTGTCAACCATAGATAGGATCAACGACTGTTATTTTCTTCTATATATTACGGAAAACAAATAGAATTCCTTTAATAGATTTTCTCTTAACCGCATCCAAGTTGAGAAACATATTTTATACCTTAGATCACCCAAATGTATTGTGTTTGCAGACTTGTATCCAACTCACTCTGCATTTTTTGTCAAACCCTTAAAGCAAAATATTCTGCCTATACACGTAAAGTTTGTTTTTATTGTTTTTTACTGAAATGAATGGCATGCATGTCATATTAATGTACTTCTTCAAGAATTAATTCCCAATCAGATATGATTGTATTTTATAGAATCTTCTTTTTTATATCAGACTATTTTTTTGTCTGTATTTTTTTTTTGTACCCAGTTTTGTTTCTCAGTAAATCTCAAATAGAATTACAATTTACAGCGTTGCTGTCAAGCATTTCTTCTTTTTTTTGTTTCTTTCTTTTTAGCATTTACTTTCATCTATTATGGATCATTACCATCCTCTCATCTTCTTCATAGCCTAAATTGATTCTTCTTTGAACGTATCCCAGACTCATATATTTCTCATTTGTTCTTTTACACAGCAACTATGACAATTCACCTGTCACGGCATCCCCTGCTTTAAGTGGCCGTTCACCATCTGTCGTTGCATCCACCGTCAACTTTGACAAGCTCCACACACGATATGAGGAGATGAAACGTGACAAAAATTCACCACCAACAAATGGCATAGAGACATACAACATAGAAGTTTCAACTTGATGCGGGCAGCTAGGAAAATGCTTCATTTTTTCCTTTCGTTCAACATATTTGAGTTGGGGTCACATTCAATTAATCGTTCAGTTCGCACAAGACTTTCCTTTTTTTTCCACAGTTATCTCGCCGGAAATTATTGCGCTGAGTAAGCAAGTGCTTTCTCCAGTGACCTTACAACATCTGACCATACTATCACTTTAGAGGAAAACGTATGCAAGGCCTCTAGACAATTCAGTGGATATTGTGGGCGACTGAAATGTGAAAAACAGGAGTGTTGTAATTCAGTGACCTTAAAGAAACATTGGTCATTAAACCCTTTTAAGGGTATGGATAAATGATACAAAAGTTGGTTGAATCCAGAACAATCCAAAGGTTCTAAGGTTTGAAACCAAACCATTGAAAGACTTGTGTTGTATCTATTTATTTTTGTATGTTTTTGTTTGAATGACCTTAAGTCTGTTTGATAGCTGTGATTTTTTTTTTTTCTGTTTATAATCATCAAGATAAATTCTTGTCTCAATGGTTTTCTCACTACAGAGACAAGGTACTCATTTCTCTTGTCTTGCAGACTATGTGATACATAACATAATGGACAAAGATATTCCGATAAATTTATCAAAGTCTCTTCTGTGATGAAGGCGGTGCTTTAATGCCTTTCATAGAGCTTTTCACATGTATCCCTTGTAATGTATTTATTTTACCATTTATATGAAAATAGTATTCTCTTGTTTAGATCTTTGAGATAACCAGGAAGAACTCACTTTTGCAAGCTTAATTTTCTTTCCTTAATTTCTGTTCTCTCCAACATAAACTCACGCATAAACATCTATTATATATGTATGTGTATTCCCATGTGTATTTATGTCATATACAATGGAATACATGTCATGGATCTTTGATTTCTATAATATAATTGATGGGTTTATCATATCTTTTCATTTTTATGTATTTCTTCACTGTCATCCATGGTCCTGTTGTTCTCCAAATGTGTGAATACACAATGCTCTCTGTTCTTATTGAATCAATATTACTGTTTGCCTTCACTCTAGGGGGAAACCAGAAATAATCTCGAACATAAGTAGTATGCATGAAATAATTTCCTTATGGTAAGGAATTTATTTTTGTTGTGTGCACGCAGTTAGTTATCCTGTCGCCAAAGTTCTCTGTCTGGAACTTTCTTTCTGACCACACCCATGTCCATCCCCTCCGTCTGATCTCTTCTTTCCATTGTTCTTCACCATGTTTCAATAGAGCAGCCTCTCCCTTTTTGACCCTAGGGCGTCCATCTCAGGGCAGTCTTTGGCATAACCTGATGTTGCATTCTGAGGACATGACCAAGCTATATCCATCTCATTTTTTTTATCTGTAATGGATATTTGTTCCATGCCTGCCTTCTTGAGGAAGTCCTCGTTTGTGATTTTGTTTGGCCAAAATATCTGAAAGATTCTTCTTAAACATTAAAAATTTACTTTGGAAGACATCAAGTTTCTGTCTGATATCTTCTGTGGTTTTCCCATGATTCAGTTCCATATAGCAGGACTGACAGAACATTACTTTTAAAGACTCTAATCTTTGTTTTTGTAGATATTTGATTTGACGTCCAGAATTTTTTTAGTATGGTGTGCAAACAATGGCTATTTTTTTGACGAGGCCTTGGTCTCGCTTATATGACAACAAGGGCTTCTTATAGAAACATATATAATAGATCTAAACAAATATGAATTGTTTTAGATTATTGTAAAGAAAAAGCAAACCACCCATGTGTTTACTATTGCAGGCTTAATCTTCTTGATCAAATGCATGGGTAGTGTGTAGTAGCTTATTGTTTCTCCTAACAAGCTGGAGATAAATACTACTTTCAAAATAACAGAGATCTACATGAAGAAAAGAAAATGTTTAAATGGTGATTTGTGCTTTTCTCATGCTAGTAACTCAACTCAATGTAGTTTGAAAATTTCTTATTTTTGTTATGAAGAAGATATAGTGTTCATCAGTAATTTAGCCCATCAAATTGACAATCCATTGAAATAAATTGAAATGACAAGAAAGTGAGGTCACACTCCTCTTCATTAAACATTAGCAATGTCATTTCAAGGTCAGAGTGACAATTTTGTTTATTTTGCTTACAATTAATTTTTCTTGAAAGGGTTTCCATTTCTTTTTGAATAACCTTATGTAAATGAAGCATGTATTAAGATTTATGTATTGTCTCTTCATGAAATCTTTAGTTAGATGTCTAATTTGTCTCCGGTAGACAATTTTTATATACTTTTGTTTTATTTTGTTAGTGTTTGTTTTGGTTGTGTTTTGTTGGGGAGGAGGGGGGTGGTGTTGTTGGTTGCTTTGTTGTTGTTGTCATTGTTTTATCTTGTTTGTTGCTTTTTGTTGAATTTTTTTTCCACTTGAGATTATAATGCAGCACTTTTAAAGATTTATATAAAATGCAAGTGATGCTTATCTGACTTTGTTAACACAATGTTTGCCATGTCTGGATAAATAGTAAAATTTTTTTTAAAAATTCTAAAATATATATTTTAATTGAGCATTTAAATTCAAATTGGTATTCAAAGGTAAAATGGCCTCACCAAGACTATTTTATTGTCTATGCTCAGTTTGTGTATTTAGTGTAAATACTCAAAGTATTATTTTCAACATACAGTTGTCTTACATGTTATCTACCAAGTGCAATAAGTGCCATATTTATGTCATGTTTGTCTCCTTTAGAATGTTACATTGTGATTGATGTTTCATGAATAAAAATTGAAGAAATCAAAAAGAATATTCAAAATGGCTGTTTAAGATCACCTCATCTTTGACTCAAGCATAGTATTGGCAGAAGATGGGATGTCTGAGATTGGCTTGAACGGGCTGGTAGATCCCACGTACAGCTGAAGACCAGTGTAGCCATTACGAAAGCAGCATTATGGGATAAACTTGTTTGAAATGAATGCATGAGCTTGGAAAAACGTTAAATTTGAAGCAGGTCCTAAAACTGCAATTAATTTTAACATTGTCATTGACACAGAGCTCCAGACTTTTGTATGAATTTTTAATGAGTGATTCAAGCTTTAGATTTTAAAAGATATTTTTATCGTTTTGAAATTTAAACAAAAACAAAACAAAGTCTAAAACAAATCCTATTGACCTGATTTTTAATAAGTATGAATGAGATGAAGAATTCTCATTGGTTGTCATTTTGAGCATAGTCCCTCTGGTCCTTTTATTTACAGTCCATCTGGTCCTTTTATTTTAAGTGAGTTTCAGTATTCTGTTTGAGCCAAGCAAGTGCCTTTAATCAACAACGAAGCTTGAGCTTGGATGGAAATCATGAGAAAGATTATGTACTCATACATGATCATAGATTCCTTTCATTTTAATTTATCATGGCTGCTATAACAACAACCAAAAATGATCGATTGATACAATGTTATTATGTCTGCCCTACTAAAGATGTTTATTTGAGTTCTTACATTTAATATGATGTAAAGAATGTCTTTCTCAACTTCTCAAAAGATTTGAAGAATTGGATTCCTCACAAGACTCATCAAGTGATATGACACAGGTGACATCATAAAAATATTAGCATTTTCATTTTCCATAAAGGTAAAAAATGATACAAGCAATTTATAAGTTTTTGGCAATCTTTAGAAAACTGATAAGTAATTCAAGTAATTAAAAGGATTTGGTGTAAATTACAAATGTATAGAAATATTTGAACAGAAGTCCAAAATAAAATTCTTTGATGTATGGCTTCACACAAAGTAATAAACAGTCATGATCTTTTCATGTAAAGTTTACACAATCTGGACCTAAATTGTGATCAGGGTAGAAACATTATGTTATGAACATTATTATAAAGCTTTAAAAGAAAATAAATAACCCGAGATAAGTTGCCGGTGAATATCTAAGTTCAGCTTTAATTTTTTTTTTTTCATATGTTTTGATATGAAGGGATGTTGAACTTTATGAATCGGCACAGATATCGTGAGAATTCAGGTTTTACGTCATCATATTTCTGTTTCTTGGTAAACAATTTCAATCATCATTTTCTAAAAACTTGTTATGACTTCAAATTTTTATTCATAAATTGTCTGTGGAATGGCTTTCAATCATTTTGGTAAAATTATTTTGAATGTTTTCATTCCTGGTGGGGTTTTAATATTAAAGAAATATGTGTATTTCTACATAGAAAAAAGATAGCAAGATCCATATAGATTCGTTTAACCTTCGATCAATTTGGCTTTCAGCAGCTAATTTGGAAATGGTTTTTATTGTATTTTATAAGAAATTGATATTGATGTTACTGCAATTTATTGAATGTGGTGATAAGGAGTGATATGCAGTTATGTGATATTGACTTCAAGTCAAGAAATGGACCAATGCCTTTACTTGACAAAATGAATATTCTGTTGCTTTTCCTCCACCTCTGATCTTGTAGAGGGTTGTTTTGTTTTTTTCAATGAAAGACCTTTCCTGTTATATATCAGGAAAAGAAATATTCAAAAGGAAACAAATGTGTTTTATTTTTTAACATAGTTGTAGCCAAAATGTGTTTGGTGAGAGTAGACAGTTTGTTCTGTGATTTCTCCTTTACTCTAGGACTATTCTCAGCAGTTTTGTGTGGCTGGATTGATCATTCGGAAACAGCCATCAGCTATTTTTTCATGAGGATAGCTTTCTAGCTTGCTAGTGTTATGGAACGGAACTCCAAAGTTGTCCTTCATTTGGCATGACTCTGAGAGAAGGAAGATGATGAAAAATATCACAACTGATCAGTGCAAAGTCTAAGGTGTTAGGCCATTTCTATGTTATTCAATCAAACTCCACAGAAGTCAGTGGTGTATTTAGATTTCTAGGATGTATTCATATTCAACACCGGCACACAGATGTGTAAATACATAATTGAAAAGCTTATAATGGAAATCATTTTGGGTACCCCCTGTCCCCTGCCCCCTTTAGCTATCCTGAACATTAAGAGAGAGAGAGAGAGAGAGAGAGAGAGAGAGAGAGAGAGAGAGAGAGTAAAAAGGAAATAGGTA
>JAOWAY010213811.1:0-10043 GCA_028565895.1 Goniobranchus geometricus | reverse complement strand
CAACAACCAAACCCAAAACAAACAAAAAAACAAAAAAAATAGAAATCTTTAAATGTGAATGCTTCATTGTAAAAATAATTCGTGGTGCAACTTTCCTGGAAAGGTTCATGCAGAATAATGTCAAGGTTAGAAACTTTTACTGACAAATATGTCATGAGTGTAGGTATTTTGTCAGATTTTTCTTATTATCAGGTGAAACATCTATTTTAAGTTCATAATGTGCCCACAAATTCAATCTTAAAGACTCATATTGTGTAATTCAATTTGATGAAAATTCATGAAATGTTTTTCTATTTTAATTTTTCCCCCTTTTCTTGGGGTAATGTTTAATTGAAAAACAATGTGTTGGCTGCTCATGTCATTGTCCCTTATGAGGTACTTTCCAGATGATGGTTTTGTAGTGTGTAATTGCAGGAATATTGATCTGAAAAATGTGTCCTCTTTTTTTTTAAATTTCAACCTCCTTTAACGTATTAATTTTTTATTCTTCTAAGAACAATGGTGTAGAAATTAAAATGTAAATAAAGCATTATATTAAACTATATATTTGATTTTTTTTTTCCAACTTTAACAGAGTTATTTCTTAAAACATACAATTTTCCTCCTATGCCATTCAATTTTGTGTGCCCTTTATTTGAAATAGTATCAGCATTAACAACAGAAACCAAATAAATTTACAGACTTTCAAATAAAAATCTAAAACAGAGTTGATAAGAATGTTATGTATGATATCTGTTGATAAACACTATAAAGCAGTTCAACTTTGAGCGTTAAATAAAATGAAGATTGGAACTCTGGCACGCCATAGATGTATGATTACTATTACTATTACCACGTTTTTTTTATTTGCTCTCTCTTTCAGATGGTGGACAAGCCTTTGCTCCTGGAACTGAAGTTGTTAGGGGAGGTCCTTCCAGTGTTCCAGCTCTTAATCTTTCGGATGTCAATGCGGATGGACAAAGGGTCAGATTTAATGAAGCAAGGTGACTCATCATTTTGTCACTTGTCATTGCTGATTAGCAAACCTTCCTCAAAAACCTATTTTTCAAACGCCCTGGTCATAAACTTACTGTCATAAAACTATATTTGATTTTTCAATAATTATGATACAAAAGCAAAAATTAACCTTGGAATTTCATACTTATTCATTGCAATAGAAATGCTTCCAGTAATTCTCTGTCTTTCGAATAAAAATAATTAATTCTTGACAATTTTTAGACCTCTGGTCTTCTTTAACATTGTGTATTTTAGAGGAGCTCTCCAATTAAATATAATGTGACAGTGAGATTAAACAGGAGAATTTTTCTCAAGACGACAGAGTATCAAAGTTGGTTTTGGCACTTATGATTCATATTTCATGAAAAAAAATAACTGTGCTTTTATCAAATTCTTCTTGTTTTACTTTTTTCCTCAGAGGGAGGCAAAGTGCTGCTCAAGGTATGGTGTTTGGCACAGATGATGACAGGAAGAAAGAGCAACGACAAACTGCAAATGATTACAGAGCAGAACTGGAAAAACAAATTGCTGAAAAGAATTTGAAAAAGATATTAGCGAAAGAAGAGCAGGAAAGGTACATAACCATTAAGAGGAATTTTTTTTTCCACTTCAATATCTTCTTCAAAAGCCATTTTTAAATCTTTATGGTGTAAAGAGACTAAGGAAAGTACTTTGTCATAGACAAGATGCTGTTTATCATAGATTCACTGACCAACAGATATGATACCCATTTTACGTGTGTTAGGAATGTGGAAACTTGTACCAATCTTTCCTTAGGATTCGATTAAAGACAGTGCACTCCCAAGATTCAAACCACATGCTTCCTGATCCACAGTCAAATGTGTTATTGATGCCACCATCTTTTATGGATAAATGCCAATTAATAGAATAAAGCAGGCATCCATTGAGAATACCCTCCTTTTCCTTCGTCTTTTAGCTTATTCCATTAGGGGTCAGTAAGCCGATTTCTATCCCCAACCAGTTCTGTTCAAGTCATCTTTCTTATTCATGCCTTTGGCCATCGTATCTTCCTCAATTCCTTCCATATACCTTCTCTTCCCTTTTTCTTTTGTTTTGTGCTGCCATCTTAAGCTGTCACTTGTTGATTTACCCTTCATCTCTGTCTGAATACACTCTCTTTTTAAACCTGAACTTTCTCTCTGATTTATTCATTTCTGACTTTGTACCCATTCAAAATCTTTTAAGATATCTTCACCCCATTAGCTTCATATAACAATAAAAATCATGTCATTACATTCTTAAACTCAGATTTTTTGAAATATTGCTTTTATTTTAAGGTGCAGGGCAAAAGTTTCCTGAGTATTTCGGAACAAAGATTTGTGTAAAAAATGTGTTATTAGAATTGTTTGGACTGGACTTGCTAGGATGATACATGTCTATTCATAAATATTGTCTTTCCTTCCTTGAATCTTTATCACTGGACTTTACATCTCATAACCCATCCCCGTAAGAAAGAAAACACAAAACAACCCCCCCACCCCTACCCACCAAAATAAAAGAATCAAAACAACACCAATAAACATGGCTACCTTCAACACAAACACCACAAAGAATAATCAGTAGCAGTGATAGCCTGCTACAAACCCCGAGGTCACCATCATGGTTGTAGTTATTTTGTTGGTTTAACGTCATTTTTCAACGTCAGAGGTTATATCAGCGATGGTGCTATTTTGACACGTTTATTTGCTGCCACACATGAGCCATAAGGTATAGCACAACTTGAATGACTCACTCAGTCACAGTACACTAACACCGGGCCGACCAGTCTTAATACTGTTCTCATAATGCTGAGGGCTAAGCAAGACAGTTACTAAAATGCCAATTTTAAAGTCTTAGGTATGACTCAGTCGGGGTTCGAACCCGTGATCTCCCGCTTCTGAGGTGGACACTCTATCACTAGACCATCGGATCAGTAGTCACTATCATGGTTGGCGAGTTAAATTTATATAAACAAACAAATGAACCACAAGGGTTAACCATCCAGCCTATTCCTGATACAACCTCGGCACGTTGTCCAAGTGAGCGAATAGGGGTAAATTTTCATAGCCAAGCAAAACGACAATAACCCAGTACCTCTGGATCACAGTGCAATGCCCTAACCATTCAGCCATCCTGTCCCCACACGAAACAAGAAAAGCACTCAAAACAAAGACACCAAAAATCTTAAGAAAAAAAAAAATGAAAATAAGTCAAACAAGACTGTGAGTTTATTGAAGAAAGCAATTTATTATTATCTCTCACTAAGGTGAAGAAGAAAAGTGGTTATTTTTAAGTAAGAGATATTAATGAAAAAGAAATGTGGGAACTATGGAGCTTCACTACTGTCATATTGTTTTCAGGTATGACTTGAAAATGGAGGAGGAAGCCAGGAACTATGATCCATTTGGCAAAGGAGGTGGAGGAGCACCAATGAGAGATGTAGAAGGAAATGTTGTATGTAAGTATAAAAAGCTAGTGATGTCCTTCAGAAAATCAATAATGCAGTTGATGTTCTTTGTTTTTAATATGCTTCTGGTAAGAGGCTGAATCTAGATCAATGTGAATAAATGAGTAATATTTTAAGCAATACTAAATGATTAAGATAAGACAGGAGAAAAACTTTAAACTTTTCAGACTTAGTCCTTTGTTAGATGCCTTAAAACAGACAGTAGGAACCACCTATAAGATGTTTTGTGTATGAAATAAGATGAAAAGTGGGAAAATTGAATTTATATCATACAAGTGTCATTTTATTTTCATGTATGTTTTAGTTAATAATAATAATAATAATATCTGATGACCAAGTGCCTGAAACATAACATAATTCATTCTGTCATTTCTTCATTTCATCTACATTAATTGACCCCTGAATAATATTATATAAAAGAATATTTATTCAGGTTGGTCTTGATTTTTCTTTATCTGTTTACTTACAAAATAGCTAATATAAGAATAAGTTGAAGATGGAATTTTACAAATGAGATACATGTCATATACATGTATACATGACATTTTGAAAGTATTTACCAAATAAGCGAAGAAAAATATCATCTCCAAATGCATAATCATCTCTCCTGGAATTTGAATGGAAGGAATAATTTATATTGAGTCTTTAGATACATCATTTCCTATTTTATTTCATGGTTTCTTGGTGTTTAGCTGACTTGAGGCAAATGAGGAATGACAACAATGTAGCTCAGACCAGAAGAAGTCATAAAAGTGACTTTTCACCCAGAGTGGGGTTTGCTCTAGACACTGCTGCTGCTGGTAATACATCAAGGGCTGCTAACAGCTACAGGGATGACCTTATTGGACCTCCTCCTACACAGACAACTGCTGATGGAGATCCATCTTTTGCCAGAGGTGGCCATGGCATTTTTGGAATGCCAAAGGTTTGTCATTTGTTTTAAATTTTGTCAATTACAAAAGGATCGTGAGAAATCCAGTTAAGAGTCTGTTTCATGTAACATGGATACAATTGCTGTATATTTTCTCTTCTCAAACAATGTTGTCAATGACTAAAAGGAAGTCTTTTATCCCCCAAAGTGATTTGTTTCCAGAGTCCCCTTCCCTTCTGTCATTCGCTCTCAACAATCATGTTACTCTTTTAGGTGAAATCTTAAGACTTTCTTCAAAGTGAAAACAAAAAATTGTTTACTTTAGGTTATGCCATTCGGTAAACTGATTTTAAGACTCATAAAGTTTTTGCATTGAATTATTGGGATTTGTTTGTTTAGAGTGATGTACAAGGATCAAATAACTAGGACCACTGATTCAAATCCAACTACAGTTCTATTACAATCAACCAGGCACATAAAGAGAAAATCGAGGGAAATGTACTCATGCTTTATGAAACAGATTTGCATATAACATTAAGAAACTGTTTACCGAAAGGAAAAATATGTTTACACTGTTTCCATTTCAAAATGTAATTTTTCATAAAGGAAAAAGTAAAAACACACTGTACTGTCTCCTTGCTTTACAGACTGATGTTGAAAAGATGCAAGCAGATAAATACAAAGTGGATTTGAAAAGACAGGTGGGTTGACCTAAACAATAGTATTTTTTAATATCAGATATGAATATCGACAAGGTCTTTCAATGCCTCAAGAAAAATCTGCTCACAGTGGTGAAAGACAATATTCCCACAAATTCATCACCATCAAAAAAAAAAAGATAGAAAAAAAAAGCCAAAAATTAACAAAGACAGAAAGAGAAACTTGATACAAAAGGGTAGTTTCACAAAGACAATGATCACCTCATCAGAGATGGTCTGGAAGATATACCATGAAATAGATATGATTATTGAGAGATAATGCAGGAAAGCTTATTTAGGTCGTTGATATAGGTGTGTATGGACATGTAACAGGAGTAAAAACTATGAGAAGTAGGAGTTACTTCTCTCAGAGACAAAGATGATAATATACAATCCAGAGACGAAAGGCAAACACCAAAAATGATTTCCTCTCTTTGGTTTTTTTCTTTTAAGCTGAAGGGAAAATTTGTCAGAAAATCTGACATCCATTCATTCTTTTCTCTTTATTTGCAAAAATAAAATAACCAATGCAAGTCTTTCACTGCTTCTCCAAACAGTTGCGATTGCCTTCTTATACATGAGGTTCTAACTTTCGGATTGGATTACAAAGGATTGGGTTTGAATTTCTAAATTGCCCACTTATTAGGGAGTTCTCTGATAGGACATAAATGGGAAATCTTCACATACAAGAACAAGCACAAAAATCACATCTCTTGCATCCCTGTGTGCCTGTAGGTGTTGTTTTTATTTAGGTATATGTGTGCCAGTTGTTTAGTCTGTGTGTGCCTCTCTCTTTATGTGATTGAGTAAGTGGGTGAAGCTAGATATATACTTTAAAAATCATAGGTATTTTTGAAATAGAATTGTGCCTGAGAATTTTTTAGAAGTTTACCACAGTTCAGGAATTGAGCCATTTTGAATGTGTTTGCAAATGTGAGTGTTAGAAATGCTTTTTTTTTTGTATTAATGAGGTCCACATAACCAGAAGTTTTTCTTTATTGTCACCTTCAACAATGAAGACAAAGGATTGCTATCTGGGACGATTAATATTGTTATCACCAGTCATGTAATAATACAAAATGATATGAAAGTTGAAAGAGCATAAATATTGACTGATGGTGAACATGTGGTTTTACAGATTGAAGAAAAGAAAGCTGAAGAATACCGAAAAAAGCAGCTTGAGAAACTGGAGGAAGAAAGAGAACAGAGATTATTAGATGAACAAAGAGTAAAAATGCAGGCTGAATATGACGAAGAACAAAGAAGAATACTGGAAAAGCAAGAAGAGGTAGGTCTGCTGATTTTATTGTTCAGTTATTTTTTTCTTTCTTTGTATACGCTGACTGATGAACTCACATTGAGTATTACTTTCTAGTGTTGTCTTTTTGGCTTCAACTCAATTCGGGGTCACCATAGCAGGTCTCTTCTTTTAAAGCCTCTGAGATTTTTATGGAAGGAGTTTACATTGGATAACCTTCCAGAGGCTGTATTTCTCAACACTCGTTTAGAGTGTTTTGATAACATCAGATGGTCAGAGAAGATGAGGAAGGAAGATCTAAGGGAGAGAGTGAGGCAGAAACCAATATCTAAATAGATTCTGTAGAGAAAGTTGTGTTAGATTGGTCATACTCTCAGAAAATCAATATCCAAACCACACGCCCTGCCCTGGAACCCATCGGACAAGAAGAATTAAAGCCAGCCGAGCATGGCCTGTAGGAGAAATACTGGGGCTGAGCCCAGGCAGCAGGATGTTCCGTGGGTTGCAGCAGCAAGGGTGTCTCAGAACAGAGTGTGCTGGGAAAGAAGAGAAGGAAGGAAGTATGAGTGGAAATTAATTTTATGTAGGCTGCAGATTTTTTATCTAGGGTTTCCAACTACCAAGGGTTCTTTTACATGAAATATTTTCTAAAATTGACTGAAAGAGTTTATTATCATTCTCTTGGACATTCAGGCTACCATGACTCAAATACCATCCAAGGGTTATAGTTTGGTGATTGGAGGTCAATGACTCCAATAATGCTCCCTAATTTTTTCTACAGTCCTGCTTTTCATATATTCTCAGTTAGATCAAAAGTTTCAAGTTCTTACATGACCTGATTTGTTTTTTAATATTTTTCTTAATTCCTTTAATTTGCTTTTTTCCACTTATATAAATTAAAAACTTTAATCAATTGTGTAAATTTAACAAAATCTCCTCATTCAGTTTCTCATAGTCTTTTTAGTGTCATGGGATTGTTTGCCTTCAGTTGTGAATTATATATGTTCTCAAATTTTTTTTGTTCTAGGCCCGGCGCAAAAATGAAGAAATGATGAGGGCTGCTGAGGAAAAGAAAAGAGAAATTGAGAGACAACGACGTGAAGAAGATGAGAAAAGACAGGAGGAATTGAGGAGGGAGAAAGAAGAAGAATTAAGAGATAGACAGAGGGTATATCAAAATTTTAAGCTTGTTTTAAACTGTTAAACTTAGAAAAGATTACAAGTTTGCTTCAGATCCCCTGCTGTTTTAGAATAACCTGCTTTTCCCAATGTATTCAATTTCCTTCCACCATGAATATTGCCCTTTATACTGTTTGTTTGTTTGTTGTTTTTTTTTATTTGTGCAATTATTCAAGGATTCATATTATAAATATTCAAATATTTAATGCTTAGTAGTTTAGCATTACTTTTCTTTTATATACACCCTTTTCAAATGAGGATCATAACAAACAAAATTTTAATGTGAAAATCTTTTGCTATTTGAGTATCTGCAAGCATAGTTATAATAAGTAGAAATTGAATCTAAAAAGTTTCGTAAAATGAATTCAGCCTCCTGCCTCCCTTTTCATTCCCTTTTATTTTTTTTTTTTGCTTTATCATTTTGCTTCTTGAATAAAAATAGAAAGAAAAGACTAATACTCATGAATCTAATACACAATAATCATACTCCTAAAATCAACTGGGTTTCTTAGGCTCAGGAAAAGGAAAGGGAGAAGTCGCCCCCTATTCCTGTGCTGCAAGGAAAGGACAATAATGAAGAACCAAAGGAACAGAAAGTGGTAAATAGCTTCCTATGTGTTTTAGCTATATGCAGTGTGCCTTTATTGTTTGGAAAAATGTGGTTTGTCATCATTTGGCCATGGAATATAATTTGTGACATATATCAATATGCTCAATGTGGGAAACTAATCTATACTTAACTAGTCAAACTAATCAGGGGTTAAAAAAAAAAAGTAAAGAAACAGAATAATAAATGAAAGACAGAGCATCGTGGAAAAAAATTGTGGAAATGCTACATAGGGAAACAAAAGAAAATGCTTTTGCAGACAAGTAGTTGCAAAAAAAGTGTAGCTGATGTTAGAGTTTCCTTCTTAGGTCTACATTTAACAAGAACATGTCAAAATTGTCAATGATATGAGCAGAGAAGGCTTGATTATCTTTGACACACTCTGTTCCTCTTGGGCTGCCATCATATCAACACAAATTATCTCTAAAATTATTGTGCATGTCAAGCGTTAACCTTAAAGCTAAAAGATGCATTTCCTAAGCCCATGGCATCAAAGCTGTTAGAAGAAATATTGAATGAATACACAAAAGAATGCAATTATATATGTATGGCCTTGCAAAATTTCATGTAAGGTACAATGAGAAAATGAGATAAATCCTAAACAAACCATGTTATACAGTTTGTTAAATCATTGAGTCAAATGGATCATGTCAGTAAGCTAAGTTGTTGAAAGGCTTTGAAAAAATCAATAAAAACATGTCTGCAACTGGATTGCGGAATTGAAAAATTCATAAAATGAAAGTAACTTCTCCTAAATCAAAGTGATCACTGTGGAATTAAAATAATGACTATTTTGATTTCCAACTGAAGTCATACTAGAAAGCACTATGAATATTGAAAGAGTTGATTTATGTTGAAGTTAACAAATTAACGATTTATGTGCTATTTATGAGATATAAAGTCAACACGATAGTAGCACTTTGTTCAGTGATTACTAAATAACATAAGCTTATTGTTTTTTTCATCACTAAAGTATGCTTACTATGCAACTCTACTGTTCCCAGTGTGCTTTGCCCTTTTCAGTTAAATCTTTTCATTGGCATTGCTTATTATACTCCTCTAACTTCATTTATATTATTTATTCTCCTTGCATTTACATTATCAATATCCCAATACACCTGATTATGTGTATTAACTTCCTATTTGTTTTGTTTGTTTTGTAACTATCACCAGCAACTATTACTAGTACATGCATACTAAAATCAGAGAATTGAGTAGGAAGAAAGGGTGCTCAAGCTCAGGGTGTATCAAATCAAAACAAGGCAATGTTTTAATGGATAAACAGGATATACCAGATAGGTGGGCAGAATATATAGAGGAATTGTTTGAAGATGAAAGGAGTGAAAGACCGGTCTTAAAGAAGGAACCAGATGGGCCACCAATCCTAAAAGAGGATGCTTAAAAGAAAATGAAATTTGGAAAAGCAACAGGCCCAGACAATATACCAATTGAAGTTATTGTAACTCAAAAAGATGTAGGAATAGATATGACAACAAAGCTCTTTAATGCAATTAATGACAGTGGAGGGATCCCAGTAATATAATGAAGTCAGTCTTCATAACTCGGCCCAAGTCACCATGGGCTATAGAATGTGAACTTCACGGAACAAGAAGTCCCATGAACTATATGACAAAAATACTACTGCGAGTATTAATGGGGAGAATGAGAAAAAGTTGAAGACCAGAGATATCAAAGACACCGTTTGGCTTTGTTCCAGACAAGGGTACCAGAAATGTCATATTCATCTTATCAATGTTAATGGAAAGATGTATCCAAGTGCAAACCGATCTATACATATGTTTTATAGACTATTCCAGGGCATTTGATAAAGTAAAACAAGATGAGCTTTTCAATATCTTACATGAATTAGACATCAATGGCAAGGATTTCAGAATTGTTAGAAATCTGTACTGGGACCAAAGTGCAGCTGTAAGGATTGATGGAGATTTAAGTGAATCAAAGAAGAT
>JAOWAY010213700.1:0-10043 GCA_028565895.1 Goniobranchus geometricus | reverse complement strand
TGTTTTTCTGCTTTTTGTTTGTCATCCAGTGATTTAAGCTCTCCAAATATGTCACTCTCTGCCTGCCCCTGCTTCTTATCCCCTAAATTTTTCCAGTCAGGGCTAGATGTTCATGTTCATTACGTCGATTTATATGACCTAAAAATTTCTGTTGTCTCTGTCTGATTGATTTAAGCAATGATTTTTCTACTCCTTCTTCGTCCATTGTTTGTGTTCATTTCTTTCCATGAGATTCTTAGCATCCTTCTAAAAAACCACATTTCCATTGCTTCCACCCTTTTCCTACTGTATGTTGAAATATTTCAGCATTCACAACAGTCCTGATCAGACATAAGCTTTTAATACCTTAACTTTGGTCTCCATTGAGATATTCCTATTTCTCTTGAAAAAGTTCATTCTGATGAAACTGTCTTGAGCAACTGCAATTATTTTCATAAATATTTTCTTTAATTTTCTTCATTAAGGCTGCTCTTATAATTGATTTATCTCTCTCCCCTAAAAGGCAATCAAGGTTGAAAAAAAAAAAGGAAGAAAAAATTTGAGGACATTTTCATTGCAGAAATTCTAGAGCCAATCCGTACTTACAAATCTATGGCCCCGCCATTTGCCTTAAAAATATCTTTGGGGAACCGTAGAACTTTGCTGTCATCACTTAACTGAAAATTAAGAAAAAATTGATAACACAGGTCCTGAGACATGTCAGCATACTAAATATCCCAGAATAAGACTACAGCATACAAAGTACAACCAACATATCTAAATTTTATTGTCAGTTTTAAAGTACATATCTGCAAGCAAGGGCACATAGGATTAAAATATAAATATTTTTTTTATTATTACACACCATCATTCTGTTGTAAAGTTACAATTGAACTTCACTTGTTACTAAAGAGGTCTCTCCAATGTAATTTTGTTCAATCCTATATTAAGGCAAATTAATTGAGAATATTTGCCATATGTCCTCCAAAGCTTCACAATAATCCAACATTTATACAATAGCACAATCAAAATCTACCAGTTTTACTTTCTCAAGCCATGCTGCTTAGAACTAAGCATGCCACAAAAAGGAAAGTGACAATTTAATTGAAATTGGAATGATATCACAAGACGAGTAGTGTAATCACATGAGCCCACCAACCCGATAGTGCAGGGCTTGATTAAAGATAAAGATTTCATTATTCCTTTTGAGGCAGGCCCCTGGGGAGTATACAGTAAAGTGTAAAACAATCAGTGCAAAAATACCAGCCTATTGCTAGGTACACAAAAAACACCTGAGTCGAGGGAAGCAATATGGGTCAATTTTCTTGCTTAAGGAAAAAAACACTAATCATCGCTGACAAGTATCAACCCAGGATCAACACCTTAACCTTTGAGCTATGTGCAGCCTGATTCCTGATCATGTTAACTCAAATGAAAACTTTCTTTTCTTTTTTTTTTAATGTCAGCTTTAATGGATAGGATTTGAATGCCTGATCTTTCCTTACAGAGATGGACAATATATTTGGAATGTCAAATAGACTTGATGCACATGACAAAAGACCTCCCAGCTGTGAGAGTTAGTAAAGAATAGGCTGAAAAACCACTACCGAAAATCTCAGAACAAAGAGCTCAGCAATGTCAGGAAGGTCATCTGGTGTAAAATCCCTGCCAAAGCATTAACAAGGGCATGTAAAAACAGGTGACCTGCTGTAGCTACCCAAAAAGGATCAGTCAAAAGGAGAGAGCCTCTATGATGAGGAAGATGATGAAAAAGAAAGGATGAGTTATGTGCTTTTATCTCACTATTACTGACAAATTCTAGCCTTTGTTGAAAAAAATGTGGAAGAGGAAAGCGATTCTTAACAACTCACAGTCCTGAGGAAAGGTCTTGATATTTCATCTCGAAGAAGCAGCTCAAAGGAGATATCAGTTCCCAACTTCAGACATGAATGGATGTATTCAAACTGGCCCATTTGCAAGTCACTGTTGAAGGAAAAATTAAAAGTACATGTGCAAAAATGCATGCAAATGCTATTACTATACATGTAAAATTTACAGTTTACTACTTCTGGGATATGCATACAATAACTACAACCTCCGTAATTGGAACTCATGCTTTATTGGGCTTAATTTTCATGTTGAATTCTTTTATAATAAGAAAAAGATCCTAAATAAAGCCCTTTTTACAGGAGGTCTCAAAGTGCTTTACAATTGTAGAGATAAAAAATCATTATCATTTCTTAAATAACAACAACAAAAAAACAGCAAAAGAATTTGATGATTTTATTCCTCTCACACACTCAATGTCGTGTGACCATCCATCTCTAAGCAAACAATGTATCTACAGCAGCCAAGAATCTCAGCAGTATAATCTGATGTACTGCTCCTATTAATGCATTCCTTCAGATCATCCAGGGCTGCAGGTAAAAGGGGCACAGTCAGTCAATTCTTTGCCCTCTCTCTGAGGGTTGGTAGAAAAATCTGCATGCAACCAGATAGGAGCAAAATTAAGCACCATCTGTAAATGACAGTCATCCCTCTTTGAAGCTAATTTTGGAATGACCCTGTGAGTTAAAATTCCTTGTTGCATTGACCAGTAACAGTTTGTCTCTTAAAGAACAATCAACGTCACATTTCCTTCTGACACTGCATAAAACACATCAATTTCATGGGTGAACCAAGGTGCAGGTCAAAGCAGTGCAGTGATATTAATGGAGTGAATAGAACTTGTTAAAAATTTTTTTTGAGAACATAGTTTTAACATTATAAGAAAGAGAAAAGAATAAATTTTTCATTATACAGAACTTACTTGGAGAGATATTCCGCTTGATTGAAAACTTTCAGAATGAAATCCACAGGATGTGACTTTTTCATAGGAGAGGAAACAACCCCAAGAGCTTGGTGTATTACATGCTCTACGTTGTCTTCCGCTAAAAATAAAAAGCAGATTCAGAGGAAATAATCCACAGAAAAAATTACAAATCAGGGAAGCACTTGGATACAGAAATTTCAAAAAACCGTGACCATAATACAATTTCTTGCAACAATGAAAAGGAGGAGAATTAAGATTTTATAAATTTTCCATATCACAAGAATTAGGTTGTAATTTGTCACGCTTTAAGCGTCACACACATTAAGGAAGAGAAAATTCCCTTCATTTACAATATTCTGCATAATGGAAACCTAAGGAATATGAAATGCTCTGAATGAGTGTTTATGAAACATTTAAAGGATCAACAAAAAAATCAAATCTCTAGGTAAAATCATTCATACAGCTTACTTCCACTTGTTGAGAGAGAGAGAGAGAGAGAGAGAGAGAGAGAGAGAGAGAGAGAGAGAGAGAGGCAGACAGTCAAATAGAAAGATGAACGGACATGGCTAGAGAGAGACAGACAGACACAGACTGATGGGGAACATTCCAGATTTAAGGACCTTGCTTTCAAAAGAACAGTCATAATGCTAAAGGCATCAAAATCATATGTCAAAACAGAAAACATGAGTCTGAAAGCCGTAACTAGTGAAGACAGACTGAAAATCTCATATGTATCTTGACACATCTACACAAATCCTACATGTATGAGATTTAGTCGCTTCAGTGCTGGCTCTTATCTCAAATGATCGTCAAGATTTACGAAACTCACTTGAGCAACGGCAGATGAAAGGCTCATTCAGAAATTTGGAATGAAGAGTGACTTTAATTGATTGTGGTGAAACATGGTGTTCTTTGATTTGATTCAGCAGAAAACCAGGGTTGGTTGATTCATCTGTAGACACATATTTTTCTTTCAGACTGAAAATGAAACATACATAATAAGTGTCCATATAGCAGTATGGAAAAGGTGAAATTAAATTTCCAATTGAAGATAGTCAGTTTAAGTTCAGCAAGCTGCTTATATTTGTACACCAGTCTACAAATATAGAAAACAAGAGGGGAATTCTGTACCAAGGTGTACCAAATGGGCCCCTAAATAATAGCACCCTTTTTTTTTTTTTTTACAAAATTTCAATAATGTCTGCTTAGTCATACTTTTCCCATGAAATAATATCATTTGTTTTGTCGTTGCCTTTCTAAAGAAAAAAAATCTTTGTTGGGGGCAGAATATTTTCACGTGATGCGAATGCTTCACCTCCTGACAATGTAACAATTGAGCATGTGTGCACAAATAGGAGAGCTAATGATAACCGGCGGATACATGTAGAAGCCCCACTGAAATCGATATATTTGTAAGCAGTGGCATAAATATAACAACCTCCCCAAAAAGTTATCTTTATACACTGGTGTATAACTATAGACTTTGATAATGGCACATTTGGCATTGTAAGCTCATCTAACTAACCATATTCAATTAGTCCTAGTCTTAACATGGTTTTACAAACTTTGCCATTCTCCCTTAAACATGTCATTTGAGTTAAGCACAGTGCTCTTTAAATTAAGTTTTGGACTATTGTACCTAGGGCCAGAACTGTCAAGGGGAAAGAGGAAAAAATTGTGTCTATATCTTATTCATTCAAAAACACTCTTGTCCCATCCTTCTTCCCTCTTTGAAAATATTTTTTTTTTAATTCTTATTAGAACAGGGCTGTTCCTAAATGTTTAAGATGGTGACTCTTTGAATGTAAGAATAATTCAATTAGGATTAAATTTTTGCATAAATTAAACTTCCTGAAAATCCATATAAAAGGCATAATCTAAGCTTTCTGATATTGCCATCTGAAGAGAAATTACAAAGTTTACATACAATCTATTTTTGCTTAGACCAAGGCAATCACTGTAATATATGATTGGTAAAGCTGGCAAACTGATGAAAAAAGTAAAAAAAAAAAACAAAAAAAAAACCAACAAACAAACAGGGGAAAAAGTCTTATTATCTCTTCTATTTTGTTGTTCTTTTTTATTTTCTTGTCGTGAAACTTACTCGCCAACCATGGCTAGGAATGATTCATTGTCTGGATCAGCAGATGTTTTCTCTTTTAAAGGTTCAAACTGCTCACCCTGATGAGGATATAAAAAATAGATAGAAATTAATAACTTAAATAACAAATATTATGGTGTACATATCAACTATCATGAGGTACCAGGTCTAAGGCAGACATTGGAGACCAGGACATGCCATTCACTTCTCTGTTCAGACAATCTCAGGAAGTTCATCCTATTTTTCAGCTTTTTATATCACCTATAGTTTCACTAAAATTCAAGGCAATTAAAATGGAAAAGAAAAATAGAGACAAAATAAATCTATGAGAAATGAAAGGACTTTGACAAAAGTTTTTGTGCACATTTAAGTGTAGAAACTGTAGATATATTTACATTGATCCTTAGACTCAAAGGAGGGGCAAATAGTAAAGTTGTTCTTCTATACTGCAAGAAGTACACAATACTATTACACAGCCTATCTCCCCAGCCCCCAAAGAGTGTATGATTCTTTCTTTTTCTGTCCTCTTATACAGCTACGTGTCTACAGGTATGATTACATGCGCTAATAACATCAGACCTAGTCAGTCAAATAAGATGATCTATATACCAAATTAAAGTAAAAAGGCAAAATTTTGTATTGGTACCTAAATAATTGATCCCATATTCCATCCATCTACCTCCATTTCTCACAACACACCTTAGCAAGTGATTGAAGTTCTCGAATATTCCCATAATAAATAATTGTGTCAGCGAGGTGCACAAACTTCTTCCATGATATTCTGTTTGAGCTCAGACAGGGTTTCTGCTATTGGATTGACATACACCTGATCATGCCAGTAGCCCCATAGATAGTGGTCACAGGGCTTTCAATCAAGATTATGTGAAGACCTTTAAAAATCAGATTTTCTTGACAGAAGACTATCTCCAAATTGAGCTTTAAAATTCCATACAAATTCCTTGTAAACTGTCAAAACTAGCAGACAACAGAGGTCTAATATTGTTCTTTTTTTTTATATATAATCTGTTCACTAACTCAAAAATGTATTTCTTTTGGCTCAAAGTGGTGCCAACTTGTTTGATTTTTGAGCTAAAAAAATTTGCCAATCAGTTACAATCGTATGCTTTTTTGGGGACATACCACTGCAAAAAGTGGGATATTTTGATAATCTGAAATGCAATTGCTCTGTGCTCAATTCTCATTTCTATGGTGTCTTCACACAATAGTTTTAGCTGTGCTTTAAGCAATTATGCTACTAGTCTGATTGAAGTAAGTTGCTAGAGATTCGAGTGTCACCAAAGTACGCTGTCAAGATCATAATCATTGTTAACGTGAGCCCATGAGCCTGAGGCAGTGCAGTGGTCAACCATGAGTGACATCAAACGCACAAGACTGCCATATTGCTCTTTCATATTTTCACAGTCAATTCCAAACAATACATCAATACATCAGCTAGAGCCATTGAATGGAGGGCCCAGTACATATACAATAGACTGACTTAACTGTCACAGAGCCTAAGTTGACCTTGTCTTGAATCGTATGTACCACCATGTCAGTACATCTTCAATGGGCCCAACATCAGACCTGGTTTCAACATGATTGGAATTCTGTGCTCTTAACATTTTCAAAGTGGATGGATGGCTTCGTATTCGGAGAAGACAAAGTGAAAAGTGTGCCCCTAATTGCATCACAGAGAGGGGATGTATCAGCTCCTATCAAAGAACACCTCCATATGTATTCCAGCATGTTATCACAGATCTACCTAGATGAGATTATCCCATCAATAGAAGTCATTCCAATATTTCAGATGCGTTCAAGGTTTAAAGACTCATAAAAGCTGTTCGTATGACCATGTGTGTAATTCAGCAGGACTTCAACTTGTTGGATTAGTTGGATTAGAAGGAGATCCAACATCATTGGGATTAGCTGGGTTGCAGAGTGAAAAACAACATCAATGCCATTCAATGACTCATACAGTGTAGTGACTCATCATATCCATGGGGAGGAGAATCCATGTTTGCATTGAGTGTAGATGACACACACTTTATTAAGACAAGGTGAGTTGATGGATTTTTTAAATTATTTTTGAACATTTCAGCCTAAGCCCTTTAAATAACCCATCAACCCAAATTTGTCCATTTTTGAGTTACTTCTATTATGAAATAATAATTAAAAATTAAAAAGGTTTCTCAGCATAAGATCGTATTTGAAACTTTTATGAAGTTAAATACCAATTCAGTGGTGTTTTTTTTTTTAAAACACAGTCTGTCTAAATACAAACATAAAATCATTTGAGAATTACAAATACAATGTAATGTGGGCAAGCAGGAATTATGGTCTAAAATAATGTTATGACTGATTCAAATCAAACTCTTTCAAAAAGTTTTGAGTGAAAAAGGTGAGAATTGTAATTACGTTTCACTGAATCAGTACTTTAATTTAAAAGACAACAACAAAAAATGACATGGAATAAAGGAATTTGAAACACTTTAAAATTCAGGTTACCCTAACGACCACTTGCATAAGACGACCACCTGCTCTAACGACCACTCTTCATCAACCCCCTCGGTCTTTTCCTATATTTTATCTCTGTTTAAGACAACCACCTCCTCAACCAGACCGCACCTCCTATTTTTATTGATGAATCACACTCAAAACCTCCTCAAGACAACCAGTCAGAACAGATTGATGGCCTTAGCAAACTACTGTCGGCCATTCAGTTCCCATACACGCTCCCCTCTACTTAATCACCATCCAGCTATTCTGATTTTTATCCCCGCCTACAACTGATTGGTCAAGTGATTTCTGTTTATCCATTGGTTGGCTTTCGCTCTCTCTGAGACAGAGCAGGCATACGTAAGAAGGAGTGGGGTCAGTCATAGAATTAAGAAGGTTGGTCAATCAGTCTTACACAAACATCTAAGGGTGACTCTCTCCTGTGAATGATATTGATTAAAATGCAAGTGGTTAGGTACCAGAGTGATAAGCGTTTCATGCTTTCGAAGCCCATTACAGCTTTTGATGTATGGATTGATAATTACGTTGTATGGTAGGGTGATGACAACTGTCTTGTCAACGTGATCGTCTGAACATGCATGTTCCCATTTTTGTTTGTGGTATATATACATAATTACAAGTAGATCTACTAAGAAGTGGATTCATTCTTTCCCTACCCCTTGCAATGGAGGAAAGGGTGAGGGTAGGGGGTTCTTGCATGTCCTTATGACTACCTCCTTAAGACAGCTACCTGTCCAAGACGACCACTTTTGTTCAAGATCTTCCGTGGTTGTCTTGGGCAGGTTCGACTGTATAATATAATTGTAAGATATAATATCAAGAATTCATAAAGCAAATGTTATCTTAACATTTATATTATACCTCTACGAATAAAAATAACAGATGTTACGAAAATTTGTCCAGAACATTTTAAAAAATTGTTTTTAATTATTTATTTCCAAAGAGATCTACTTAAATTGATTCTAGCTCAATTACAAATAAAAAAAATTCAAACAAATAGGTAGATCAATAAGAAAGGGACTTACCTCAGGGAGAGTCAATGGTTGAGTTTGAGAACCTGCATTTTGTGTTGCATCTTTGGACTGATAGATATGATCATATGAAGGTGATTCAATATAATTCATGGGTACACTGTTCCTTTTTTGACCAAACATATCCACAAAACTTAGTGAAAGATATTCCTGCTCAGCATTGTGTTGATTCTGAAATTCCGAATAAGTTTGCATTTGCTGTCCAAAATTTGGCAAAGAATGTATATTTACATCAGGGCTGACAGGCGAAGAAGTGTTAAAATTTGTTGGAATTGCATTTGAATTAGGACCAACATGAGATGAGGAATAAGATATGGCACTTTGCGGCGGAAAAGTGCTGTAGTTTACATGCTGTTGTGAATGAGGGCTGTCACCAACATGTGGCTGTGAATAAGGATTAACATCACCATATGGATTTGCATTAAAATTTGGTGGTGTGTAAGGACAGTTACCAAAGTAAGATGCTGTCGGAGCACTCGGACTAACAGGTGAAGGTGCATAGGGACTAGCACCAAAGGAAGATGTACTATAGGGAACCATGCCAGGTTTCATTGGTGAAATAGGACTTGTACCAACATTGAGCATTGGTCCAGCATCATATCCTACATTGTGTCTTCCATCAGGCTGATCCCAGGGCTGAGGAAAACTTTGATTATAATGAAATGCTGGAGTCTGGTAATTATGTCCCATCTGACCAGCTGCAGATCCTGAACTTTGTAATGGATCAGTTGGACTCCACAAAAATCCTATTGGAGGTGGAGAAGCTGGATACACTGAAGAAAACTGCACACTTGAAGAGCTGGGGTTTGGCCCAGCTCCATGTTCAGGCCAATATCCTGTGGCTGGGAAATTATGAATCTGGTTTGCAGTGGGTGTTGGGTGTGGTGGGAAGGCAGCCATTTGCTGAGTTTGTTCATGAGAAGATGAGACAGCAGATGAAGGGTAAAACAATCCATCAGAGGCTGGAGTCCTATCTATAGAAGAATATCGTGGCAAAACATGTTTTCCTGCAGAAGGAAATGTGCCGGGCCGCTGTCGGTTTATCCCAGATGTCAGGGGTGTACTATAGTTGACAACTGGGGGTAATTCAGGTGGGCCAGCACATGAAATCTGCTGGACTTCTTCAGTCTGAGCCATAGCCATACTGGCAATACAGTTTGTTGGGTACAAAGAAGTGCCTTTGGTCCATGCTTTTTTGACACTGCCATCCATTTGCAAAAAGCTGTCATGGGAATGTGAAGAGACTTTCGTGTATGAAAATGGGCAAGAAATCAGAAACACCTGTCAGTTTCTTTTCCCTGAAGGAAAAAAAAACAGAAAGATTTCCTAATAACAGGTATTTCAAGAAGGAAATGCATCTGGCGGTTTTAATCATGGCATAATAAAATAAGAAAGCATCTTAATCTACAAACACTTGAAACGCACAACACGAAAAAACAGATATATATTTGTCAATCGTTTGAAACAAATGCAAAACCTTTGGCAAAGAACATTGAAAAGCATAAGAATCAAATTACTCTGATTTTGTTAGTTACTTTGTGGGTTTAACGTCACTTTTCAACAGCGTAGGTCATATCAGCGACGGCGCTATTTAGACATGTTT
>JAOWAY010213589.1:0-10043 GCA_028565895.1 Goniobranchus geometricus | reverse complement strand
TAAATATTTACTTGCAAAAAAAACAAAAAAAAAACCAATCACATTATCTGCAACATAAAGACATGTGATTCTATTTTTTTTAAATTGACAACATTCAACTTTTAGCAGAAAGTTTCAATGTGATTTAATAAAAGTGTGTTTGGGCATTATTTAATGAGGAAGAAGCTATGGTAATCAAATTGCAATGGTCCTCTTATTTTTTTTAGGTTCAGATACGGAAAAATAAAGTGTTAAAAAGTGTGGTGATACCTTTACTGTTTCCTAATACAGTGCAAAATTTTGCTGGTCAACCCTTCTTTTCATTCTAACTGGCTTTGAATTTTCAAAAGATAGATAAAATGCCTTTCTACTGACCTTACTCTTACTGTGAATTTAAGTCTACCTGGCAAAATGATATCTGGCTATGCCTTGGCTCATACAAAGTCCATCACAGTGATCTTTCATTTTCATTTTTAAAAACAGTTGCATTCATCTACAAAACAATTATGTATCAGCTTGACATCAGGTAATGATAAATAAATAAATAAAAAAACTGGATTAATTTGTACATATAATACACAATAAAGTGTACAAAGGAAATATCTACACTTTCCCGAGTCCACAGAAAAAAAGCAGTAGAAGCTATGCCCTATATTTCAGTAACTAAGGAATCTGAGCAAAATCCTTTCATAAAAGAAGGATACTGAAAGTGCCAGCACTTTCCAGGAAAAATTTGAATTACTTGTTTTCAATATCAATTTGTGTTATTGTAATACTCAGTTTTTATGACAATACTACAAAGAAGTTTAATTTCAGAACTTGGCCTGTAACAAATTACTAAAGATGGCTAGGGATTAAATGAAAGCCTGGGTATGAAACAAGAAAAGTGACACAGTAATCAATCAATGTCCCAAAATATATCACATTTTTGAGATACAATTTACTTACAAAGATGAGGTGAATATGAAGTTTTGTCACAGTAAAAGCTATCACAATTGCCTAAATAACATATATAAAATACCAAGCAAAGTAAGGAGAAAAAAATAAATACAGCTGACATTTAGGAATAAATTTAGAGTTGAAATGTTACAAGATTTTAAAGCTACATAAACGTTTTCTGTCTTATTCATTGCTATCCTTGTGAAAAAATCATGTCATTAAGGGGAAATTATTCTTCTTTTCTTCCTCTCCTTCTTCTTCTCCTCTCCGTCTCCTCCTCCTCCTCTTCTCCTTTGTCTTTCTGTCTCTCCCAATTAAGGATCACCAGGGCAGATAAATTGTTTTAAAGGCTCATCATTATTTTTTGGCAAAGGTTTTACACAGGATTCCCTTCCTGATTAAATCAAGACTTCGACGCGGAGATTTGCAAAAAAAGAGAAAGGAAGAAGTATGAAAATTTTACCTTATGCAATGAAATAAAAATTGCTATCCAGAGAAAAAGGTTCTTAAGTGTGCTCACTGAGTGTTAAAGTGTACCTGAGTAACGAGGAAAAGTTTTCATTTTGTATATCAACACCACTACTAACTTTCCAATTCACTTCACTTATATCCTTTTGCGTAAGGGCCATCAGACTTAAGTTTCGTTTAATCTTTGAATCTCTCTGATGAAGGCAATCTATTCCTCTTTGTTTTGTGCCATGATTTTGAGTTTCTTTAGATCTGTTAGTGATGTTAGCTTCATTTGATTGTTTTGAAATTTTCTTACATCATCGTTCAATGTTATTGGAAGCAGTGTTGTTGATCTTTCTTTTTGTGTTTTGCTGTTTCCGATGAAGTAAAATGCCATTGCTCTATTGTCAGGGATTTCTTTATTGCATCTTAGAACAATCTTGAAGTCTGCATCTAGGTCCTAAATATTTGAATTGAGATAGTGCTTTCCCTCTTTTCAATTGAGAAATTTATGTTATGAAATAGTGAAAGTCTAACTAATACCTCAGTTATAGTTGGTTGATCACTTAGGCCCAAATGTTATTTTGACAGAGTAATGGGCCTAATTTCTTTATCATGTATTGATTTCACTTTTTATTTCCATATGAGGACCAAGTCATAAAACACTGCCAATAATATATTTAATTAGATGGTGGCTGACCAATGAATACCAACAATTTTAAGACCAAAGGTTAGCCAATGTGTCCCAGAGGTAAAAGGAATTAAGGTTATCTATCTACATTACTTTACATGGAGGCAAGAAGAGAGCTGAAGTTTCCTAAACGTTGCTGAAAGAGCTTGCACAACTGAAGACCATGATTTGCTTTTCCTAATGCAAAATATCTTCGACAAATTCAGGTTTTATAATTTAATGTCCAAAAAATTGAGAAGTGACCATTATAGAAAAAATTAGAGGAGATTAAAGATTGTTTCCTTGACATGAAAGTTAAGTCATTTTGGATCTGTAGGAACACAGCAAAATTGAGAGGGAAAATGCATTTTGCTGTGACACAATAGTCTAGGGAGTCACGATGTAATAAAATCTGCCTGCAGTTGGAGTAGTGCCTAAAACACTGCAATGGAAACTATAAAAAGGTATTAAAACTGCGATTTGAATTTGATGCCTTAAACAGAAGCAGACAGAAAACAAACCAGTTCTAGCTGAATGAGGCAGCATCCCACACATAAAACACTATCACGAAATGGATTTGAGAACACGTATGCCTCACCTCCATTCCAATTTGACCATTTCTATTAACACCTCTTGTAGAGACGATATTCTAAAGGTAGTGAAAGAGCTTTCTGGTATTGGCAAAATGTCAAATTCAGAGCATATGTGCTAAATTTTTAAGGAGATTGTGAGTTATGGCTAGATCTCCACCTAATATTAAAATGCTGCTAACACTTTTCCAAGTTATGATAATGTCTTCATTTTTATTACTGTTTTTGTGGTTATCTAGTGTTTAATACTTGTAAATTGCACTCAGCTTCTTTTGCCTTGCCTAAGACAAATTTACTAAATACTGGTAATAGTAACATGAGTGACATAGATATATTCTACAAATTTCCAAATCAGCCTTTTTGAATTACGTTTTTATAACAGAAATGAGCCAGTTACTCTTGAGTTAATGTTCCTTGGACATGTTGGCAGTTAAAAGTATAACTTTCACAGTAAGCAAAAAGAAAAAAAAAAAAGTCCACAGTGAAAGTTGAGTAAAGGGAACCAGGGGACGAGAAGTAAAATGCAACAACTATCAGTTCAGCAGTAGGAATTTCTTAGGTAAATTCCATTACATATGAAAATTAGAAATTTGATCTTAAACGTAGAATTCTTGTGCATTTATTATTATAACAATTTCATGCCATACTGGTACAAAACTTCATTGATTTTTTCTACCACATAGAAAGGAGGCAAGGAGTTGGAAAAGGACTTAAATAAAATTTATGAAAATGTGGCATTTACATGTTTGTTGTTTCTATTATAAATGAGATGAAAAAGAAAATTTCATATCTGTCTAAACAAATCCATACAAAGTGAAATTTAATTAATAATGAGATACAATACATTTGACATTTGACCCGTGTCATCAAAGTGATGCATACTAATCTTAATATAGTGGAAAGGGAAGAAACAAAATTTAAGAGTCAAGTACATTCATCCACTTCAGCAGACAGGAGGTCAACCAGATCTGACTACCTCAATGCTAAATGGTACTATAAATCATGGCATGATGAAAAATGATGATATATAAAAGGGCAATGTAAAGAAACATATCGTGATTTAATGACCTATACTACTGACCTCTAAGCTTTGACATTTACAATTACTCATGAAAGAAAGGCATGATCCTGCGAATATCTTTTCTACTAGTAAAAGTTTGGAATTCCAGGAACAAAGTTTCATAGGGATCAACACACATCTTAATCTAAGGTTAGAATCAAACATTTACTTCTCACATTAAAAAAAAAAAATAGGAGAGAGGGAAATACAATCTCATGCTCAAGATTGAGACAGCTAGTTATCATGCAAAGATATAAAGAATGTAAATGAATGAAAGAAAATTGGTGTGTAATTTATATGAAATGATATTCTAGTTTCGGGATACAAAGGTCTCCAATGAAGTAGTTGAACCTAATCCCGTTTGTGAAAGTCCTTGGGAGGACGAAGAATGGTGGCCGAACAAAGAGGAAGTGGGAAAGAGTTTGTACCAGCCAATCACAATGTTGCTTAGATCAAGATCATCTAATAAGATTTGAGCTACTCCCATAAAAACTTTCTTGTCCATTCGTCCATAGTCACCCCATACGGTTACCTGTAATGGAAGTATAAATTTGCATTTTATTTTCTCACAAGACTGTAGTGATGACATTAGATCTAGAAGTACACATTTCAGAGAAAGTCCGGTATTTATCATTATTGGAGAAGATCCATGTATGTTACATTCATTACCTTCAAGTAAAAGAGCTGTCATAGGAATTGTAAAGGGAATGGCTATATTTAAAAAATTTAGTAAATAGTTTTTGAATAGGTCTGGGAACTTCTGCAAGCTCTGTTTTTTTCAAACTTTTGAAGATGTAAGTATGACCATAAGTACTGTCTCATGTGGGAAAGATGGTAACTAGATACATAAATGGGTGGAGGAAGAATAAAGCTGTCTTTCTGAAAAATGGAAAAAATCCTAAGCATCATATAAAACTTAAGACTTAAGTCTCCCCTAAAAGCAAATTATCAAGTTAAACCCTCAATAAGCTCAGGGAAACAGTGAAAGGGAACAAGGCTTTAATGTATGCCAACAACACTTCTTGTCAATGTATTAAAAAAGAGTCAGGAAACATTTGGAAGGCTTTACGTCAGCCACCTTCAAGTTCTGATCTTACTTCTTCATCCTTTCAACTTGTTTAAAAATGATTTAATGACTGAATGGAAAAGAGTTAACCTCTGACATAAATAGTTGGCTGTGATTGTTTGATGAAATGTTGTACTAAGCATGGTTTCTTTTTTGATTGTGAAATGATGGGGAAAAAGTTGTCTTTGTTGGGGACCATCCTGAGAGATTGTTTGGACAGCTGACTGTGAATTTCATCTTGAAGATATTACTTTCCATTTTTTGTAAATTCTGGGATAGCCATCGTGTGTTACGATGAATGGCAGAGTGGTGAAAGCATAGAGCTGTGATCTACCTTAAATCCATACTTCTGGCCTTTCATTTCAATTATTCGATGCCTATTTTCCCACTTGCAAGGGTGGCACTAAATCAAAATAAAGTTCAATGGAATTATACATTATATATGGTTGCAGAAAGGCTATACATTATATTTGTACCTTTTCATGTGTTCATCTATCCATTTTTTCGGACCAAATATTTGTCTTGGTTTAATAATCTGTTACCTGTAATATCCTATTGTGGTAAGGCTCTGTGAAAAAAAGCTGTTGCTGATAAAGGGGATCTAGTGTTCTCCGTGCTGTTGTTGTTTTTTGTTTTTCCACACAGTGTTTTCCTTCTATCAAGTACACCTTCACATATGGAGCTGTAATAAAAATATTACCGATGGAGATGAAATTATCTATAATTATAATGACTTATGTAAGGTTACAAAGAACATATCATTTGATATTACCATTCTTGGTTCTCTGTAAAAAGAAAAACCCATGATAAATGAAACAAAGATGAATAGCAATTGATAGACAACTGGCAGCTTTTAGATATCTTCATGATTAAAATCCCATATTCCCACAATCTTTATTTATGTTTAACTTGCATGGCATTAAAATGGTGCACTTCTACTAGGCCTTACATTTGATATGATATATGATATGACATGATATGATATGACAAAAAAAACCCAACCAAAAAATCCCACTTATAAAGCTATGGAAAATAAACCTAGAAGATGTCTTGACATCACCCCCCCCCACCCCACCAGGCAAAGATTGACTTAAAAAGCTGTCTCTTTAAAAACATAAATGTGCAACAAATCTGCTCATACGGACCTGGTAAAACTCTAGCTCCAGGTTTGGACATAAGTCCTCTTGCTCGTATAACCTCCACCTCTAGATGACCTTTGCGATCATAAAGTCCTAACTGAATTTCCCCCAAACATGGAGCGCCAAGTACTTGGCGGCCAACCAGTTGAGATGGTCCAAGACCTTCCACAAATTCACCAAACTGTCCCTCTGGACCGAGGCGCATCCCTGTTGGAAGCCATAGGCTGAGGAAAAAAAATACAGAATTATTTTTACAAATATATTTTAAAGAAAAGATACAGTATTTCATGAGACTTTTGAAAAAAGATTACAGAATAATGGTACATAAAATTGCAGGGGAAAATACACTTTAAGGGGTATTCTTATAGATTCATGTAAAATATTTCTAAGTTAATCCTTTTTTCCTTTGCAAAAGTACAAAAACTATGACAAAGATGCAGCCTTGAAAATAGCCGATTAAACAAATCTAAGACCAACTTATGGCCCCTATTACAGTGGTTTGTAAAGGATCAGCAAACAGAATGAATAAAGTTTGTAGTGTTAACCTGTCCACTCTTTATAGATAGATAAGAGTGGTTTGTTCTTCCCTCTCATATTATTTGATTGTATTTGATAGGCTTTAGCGAAAATAAACATGAACAAATTTTAATTAAACAAGGTTCTGCAGTCTTCATGACTTCAATTTAAACTCTAAATCAAAAAGTTCATTTGATGTAGGCTTTTGAATTCTCAATGAATTAAGTATAAATTCTGATTACTCAAATGAAGTAATTGATGATTATATATACACATTACATTTTCCTTACACTCAACGGTGATTTCGGTTGTGAAGAAAGGAGAAGTTAAAAAATTACGCTGTCAGTCAGCTTTGTTCTCTAAAAATATAACTCCAAACTTTCAAAATTAAAACTTTTTGACATTAAAAAATTATTGGACACAACTCGTTGCATTTTCAGTGGGACATTTTTGGAGCAATGGTCAAGCCTTCTTTTGTGATGTGATCTAAAGGGATTAGATACATGTAGCTTAAATTTTTTTTATTTTTGACAATCTTAAGTTTCATCTCCAAAGACTACATTCATAATGAACTTCTATGTTAAGAGAATGGCAATGATGAGACACTTGATAGAATCTACTTCTGCTAGATCTAAGCGTAGATATTAAAGCAAACCATAACAGAGCACAGTTTATGAAGAAAAACAAGAAGGTAGCTCGACTTACACACTGGAAGAATCACTGCTAATACTGCCAATACTCCCATCAGTTGAATCTTTGCTTGCTTGTTTTGACATGCCACCACGTAAATCAACAGGTCCGATTTCTTCACTTCTCTGAAATGAGCTTTTTTTCTTGCTTCCACCTGGATCAAAGGAATATTTGTTTACATAGCATTTTGTTATTTGTGTTAATTGACATCTTTACAATATCAAAAAGTAAGATGGAGATTTTAAAGGTATACCAAAAGTACTTGTTCAAAAGCAATAATGAGGACATTAAATATGTACAGTCTTAAGGTACTGGTAAGTGAATGTAAATCGGTGCATTGAAATTATTTTCCCATTCTTCAATTCCCATCAAGGAGGTAAGATGAAACAAAATGAGACATGTACGCCATAAAGGTAACTGAGGAGACTCTCTATGGCAAAATTGATGATGACTTCTGCAAGTTATGGACGATAAGGTGCAATTTTTTTCCCATTCTTTTAAACACTGACTAGTGTGCAAGCTGTGCTAGCTATGTGTTAAAGTGTTAACTGTTTTTCCTTTGATGGGTCTCACACATTAATATTTCAAATGGCTTTCCATTATTCAAAGTATTTATTTTGTTACAGTGTTACTGTCTAAATTGAGATAATCGAAAATTTTGCTTTGAAGTGAATGAAATGCATTGCAAATCTATAGCAGAAGGCACTGTAAGTCAATGAACAAAAAGCTGCCGTCACCTTAACTCATTATGAAGGCAATACTGAAAATGAGGCTGGCGTTGCTGACAAGATGAAAGAGAAATAAGTTGAGTGATGCTTCTTCACGTTATCTTTGCTGATTTTGAAGCTGATGATTTCAAAGGATATGGTGAGGAGCGAGCTGATTTCAATGGAATTGATGAGGATGAGGGAGGACAGTTGATGACTGAATAAAGGTCCTTAGATTCTAGACTTTCTTTTACAGGTTTTAAACCGGTCAGCTTTTTTTTGTTTTGTTTTATAATTTTGCTTATAAAAGGTGCCCATTACAATCTGAGGCCACCTGATAAGAATTACTGAGACCCAATAATGAACACAACAAAACTTTTTGAAAAAATGTGAACAAAGAAAAGCAGAAAAAACACCCTTCAAGACAATCTGTAACCCCTCAATAGAAGTTGTACCTGCTAATTGAGTAGCACTACTTGACCTTCGATTCAAACCAACGAGTGCTGCCATTTTGTGCCCAATACTTGGTCTTCTCTTTCTACCCTCTGTTACACTTGAAGATACAGCAGAATCTGATACACTGCCATCATTCTGTTCAAAGCCTTGACTTTCACTGGAAGAACTTCGAACTGAAGGCTGTCTTCTTTGGGGAATGGTGGTGCGGCTTTCCATTTTGGATGTGAATTCACTGGAGAGGAAATAAATCTTATGGGTACAGATAAATCTGAGAAAACAAATGACAAGATATTAAGAACTTTTCTTACCAAATAATTATGTTCTTGCACATGGCAGGCAGGTGAGTTGTTTACTGAATCCATTCAAAGGTCAGAATAGACAATAAAACTGGCAAAAATTAAATACAGCTAAAGTGAATGTGACAGAATGGGGTTTTCTCTAAGCACATGTTTTGTAAAATTTTCATACCCTCTTCAGTCTGAGATTTTTCAAAATCTTTTTTACTAACTCTTATAAAATATATCTTGCATCAGGGCAGAGTTTTATTTGGCTTCAACCTCTCTCTAAACTGCAGACATCTCACCCCAAGAGGTATCTTATTCAGGCTTAAGCAGATATTAAATTTTGTGCTGACAGAAGCAGGGATCTGCTTACAGTTTTTTACCTTAACTTTCTTCGAGGCCTTTCAGATTGTGTTGACCTGACACTGATTGTGCTAACTTTGCTGACCTCTGACATATCACTTGTTTCTGACACATCGCTGGCAACATCATCAGACATGTCTGGGCTGAATTCTGAATTGAAAAAAAAAATTCAACATCACATAAAAGATAAATCATAAAAATCTCACAAGAGAGAGAAGAGAAGGAGTAATAGGAAGAAACCAAAAGCGATTATATAAGACTTCACAGCTTCTATATTTTGCTGTAGAATGAGTCCCGAAAAGACACACACATGTCATTTCTCAGTGGGGTTTATGCGAGGCAGCCCCTAATGCTTATGCATTCCCTGGTGTACTATTATTTGCGCTATGAATTTTGCACCTGTATTCAAGTATCTGCAGTTTGTATCTCAGTCAATTGTGACGCTATAAAGAAATGTCCGCATATCATCACATCACCACCACCACATGGAATTATGCCATCAATGTTTGTACAGTTAAAGTTTTGTCTTTTTTTCTACCAAATCTTCCTTCTGCCTTCAAAAAGTGAAGGGCAAAAATGAATTTGAAGCCTACACATGGTTTTGCCCAAACAAACTACCTGCAAGGCATCTTCATTGAATCGTCTATCTACCAATCAGTTCCATTGCTAGGTGGTTAGTTGAGAGGAAAGATTTTTTCTCATTCAATTCCAAGCAAAATCGTCCGTCTCTGCAGTTGTCTTACATTTTTGACTATTTACAGGAACATCTTCAAATTACCTTGTTGACAAAACTTTGCTGAAAGTCTTGTCATACAAGATCAAGAGCACATAAAATGTTTTGATATTTGATCGGCTGACATGCCATGGAGACTTTTATCCAAATCTTGATTGCTCTTTGCTGTTACCAAATAACCCATTTTAAAAGTGAAAATATCATAAATCACTTTCATTCATCTCAAATCAATTTAAACTGGTTTCTGAAAAAGCTAAAACAAACTTTCTTTCTCAGAGCATTGTTGTTTTTGAGTCTTTTGCCACAGACACACTTAAACTGTAGCTTTGGTTCTTCTTCTTCTTCAAATAATCCAACCGATTCAGTAAAACTCAGTACTACTGTCGAAGTGCATGACCTCCCCC